>BHFT01043705.1:0-69624 GCA_004320025.1 Laticauda laticaudata | reverse complement strand
AAAAAAAGAGTGAATAAGATTCACATCGGATCTAAAAATAATTTCCAAACTCAGAGTTGACTATTTGCACATCCCTATTTAGCACCATGGCCAAAGACACTCCAAAACTTCCTGTTCCATGCATGGAAAAAACTGGACAAAATTAGTATAAAAGTTGTGATATTTGTTGCCCCACTGCGAGACATTGTAGAAAAATAGATTACAGTTTTCAAGTGGAAAGTATGAGACATTGCTTCTGCTCTCAGAATATTTCTCTTATCAGGGACATTTCCTTAGTGACATCTGTAATTATGTCTCCTCTTTTGCTCAGCGTCCTGGGCTGCTTTTCCAATTCATGGTAGGAGCTGCTCCTGCAAGTGCAAAAAAGAATATCAGTCTCTGTTTTAGGCCCAACTAGTTCTACTATTTATCTGACGTCATCTAGCAAACAGGACATCAGACCCACCTCCTGGTTTACAATATAATAAATGTTTGGTCCAATTGTTTCCAACCGTTGTATCCTCACACTCAGTGTCTGCCTTCTTTCCAAATCCACATACTACATTTCAGTTCTTGTAAGTTTTAGTGCAATCTTAAGATTTGTAATAGTCTACCTATAATAAAGGTCAAAATGGGAAATATTGCATGATCTGGACAGTGGAGCTCTTCCATTTCATCATGTTGAGATTCAGCCTGCCAGCCAGAGTAGGAAAGTAATTTACCATCCAGCTTCTCTTTCATGTCAATGTCCATGTCATTTTTTTTACTTAAAAACCAATAAATCCCTATATAAAAAGTAGCCCTGCAAAGTAGAAAAGTAGAATCTAGTTAGCTTGCTTGCCTGCCTCCTCCTCCTCCTCCTCCTCCTCCTCCTCCTCCTCCTTTCAATTAGACAGTTACAAGAGACTCTTAAACTGTAGGTTAAAGTGATACAATATAGAGATTCTCTTTGTTTTAGAATCTGTTGTTTATTTTCTCTTTATTACATGGAAACAAAGCCAAGTAACTTCTAGCAAACTAAAACAAAGGTCTGTGTTTTATATCATTATCCTCATTTTCTCAGTTTTATAAACTGCCCCTAGCTTCAGAGTGGAGGAGCACAAGTATAAAAATATAGAGCAAAAGAAAATAAAGAATTGTGTTTAACATAATTGTAGAACTGGGATATTTGTTTTTCAGCTTCCAATCAAAACACAAAGGCAAACTGAGACACAAAGGATCTGATCTCCATCCTTTCAAGTAAGTACATCTTAAATGACGTCATTTTTAAAGTAGTTCTGTCTTGCTAATCAAGAAGTCTGAGAAAATTATGAATGCAATCTGCTATGTGGCCATGGTTTACTATTATTTGAGATTCTTATAAAGAACCGTGCTCCTTTGGCCATACATATACTGAGACTTTCAGACTAACTGGTTGATTTCTTTCATCTACAATACCAGATTTGAAGAAGACAATATTGTGCAGAATGAGGTAACATTATTTTGAACTGAACTAATTCAGCATTCAGAAAAAGTGTCTTATCTTTATAGAGCCTGAAATATAGAAATAAAAACACTGTATGATTATATTAGCTAGATAGCATAGAGAGGAACATGGAGGCTAAGCTTTAATAATGTCTATGGAGATTCTCAGTCATCCAGGTCATGGTTGTCCCAAAGGTACTATTTCTCAAGGCAATTGGACTTTGTCTTTTCTTGAACACGTTTCGCTTCTCATCCAAGAAGCTTTTTCAGTTCCGACTCTTTAATACTTAATGTATCAAATAAAAGTGGTGGATTCCTCTTATGAAACATCTTCAAGGCAAGCAGGGAATAAACAGCCACTTGTCATATATGGTTTCGTGGAGTCCTGCAGGGAGACTTGGACTTAATATGACTCTATAACTCTATTACACATAGACTTTAAAAAAAAAAAAACATTTGAGAAGTATATTTTTTTTAAAGGAAATATATCCAGAGTAAAGTAGCAGTGCATAATCTGTCTCAGACTTGGGGTGAATGTTGTTAAGCATGGTGTTGGTTTGAAAATTTTCTGCCACACATTTATCACCTCAGTAGAGTTCTACCTCAAGAATTTTAGATTATTGGCTGGGAGGCTATTTTGCACACATAAGCAAAATAATGACCAAGTGACAAACAGGGCAAACTTAGTCCTGACAAACAGGAGTAAGTAAAGTTAAGAGGCCAGTAGGCATCTGACTAGAAATCAGGAGATTACGAGTTCTAGTCCCACCTTAAACACAAAGCCAGCAGTTGGCCTTGGACCAGCCTTTCTCTCTCAGCTCTGTCAAGCAGGCAATGGCAAATCACTTCCAAAAAATACCTTGCCAAGAAAACTGCAGGTACTTACCAAAATTCAAAACTCACTCAACACCAAAAAATAAGAAGATAAAGTTAGCGTCCTAAAATTAATTTTGCTGTTGTTATGTAAAAACTGAATGAGATGAGAGGTGAATCCCTTCTCAGATTGTCTATGATAGCCTTGTGCCTTACTGCCAGACTTCTGGGTTATAAAGCAGTTGGTTTTATCTATGAAACAATTTGTGACTTATTATGAATTCTTGATCTTTTGTGTTCAGGAAAACCTTTCAGGAGAAGGATAAGCTATGGCTCCTCCGAGAACAGAGGCGAAAGAAGAAACTCAGGAAGCTGCTCAAAAGAATAAAAAATAATGACACATGTAGCATGCCAGGCCTGACATGCTTCACACATGACAATCAGCACTGGCAGACTGCCCCCTTGTGGACATGTAAGATATATCTCGGTGCATGTAAAGCATTTAAAATTATTTAGAAAGTACTTTACAACTGTTGTCAAATATTAACATTTTATTTGTAGTGGGTCCTTTCTGTGCCTGTACCAGCGCAAACAACAACACATACTGGTGTATGAGGACGATCAATGAGACACACAACTTTCTGTTCTGTGAATTTGCAACTGGCTTCCTTGAGTACTTTGACCTGAACACTGACCCTTACCAGGTAATTAAAAAAAACACCAAAGGTTCAAAGCTTGCCTATGATCAACTTTCCATGACCCATACACACACACACAAAAAAAAAACCCCTGAGTCTGCCCTGGATTTACCATTTTTCATGACAGTAACATCAGTTGGCACGCTACATTTTGCGGTTGGTCAACTATAACTCCATCAGGGTTGGCTGCAGGAAATCTTTTCATATATACCAACCTTTTTGCATCTCATGCTTTTTAGATGTCTTCAGATTGCAGGTCCTACAGTTTATTCTCCATGTTGAACTTGTAGTTAGTTTGTATTGATGTTTGTGAGATGACAGGCTGCCTATAAAATGGCCAGTACCTGTTATCCCTTTAAGGCCTCTCCCTAGCCAGCCCAGCAACGGTTAGCTATAAAAACTGGGCTGAGAAGTTTTCCAGCAGTAGGAATAGATTCACAAAGAATAATAGTTGGAAGAGCAATAGGAAGTACAGTAGAAAATAAGAAAAAGTGGAGAAGTTAGTATCAGCCTTTGAGTGCTTGTGTAAGTTGACCAGGGACCAGATTAGTTGTCTTTTGTTTTGGAGCCACTGACTCGGATACATGTAAAAAAGGCCTGTGACAATGTTATAACTTAAAGCTTATAATATTAGCATCCTCATGAGGTGATGAAGTTCAGTTCTACAACTGCTTTCATCACTACTTCTTTTTCCTCCACCAAAACCTCATCTCTGCAGAACAAGGAAAGGGCAGTAGAAGTCTAAGCTTGGAATCTGCAACTGAGCATGAGAAATCCAAGTGCCTGTATCCAATTTTTTTTGGGGGGGATGATCACACACCCCACTCCCCAGCATATTAACAGGGGCCCACCTTTCCCTCTGCCATCACCTCTTTTATCCAGAAAAAAACAGAAGTGGACAAGGTTTCTCTAGGGTGCTTTTAGAACATAGGGAAACCCCACCAGATTTTCCATATCATTCGCAGGGAACCGTTTCATTTTGTGATGCAGCCTTCTTCTAATTGTTTTCTATCAGCCTTCTATCTCAGGTGGAAGTTGGGGTGGGGGGGGGTGAATGTTGCAACTCATATGCTCTCCCCATAGAGAATAACAGACTGGCCTGAACTGCATTTATTTAAACATTCACTGGGTCTCTTTCATGAAAAAAGCATGATGATGTTTTTTCATGAAAAAAGCATGTTGATTGGCTAGATAGGAAGGTTCCACATAAGCCTTTCACGTCAATTCATTTGTCTTTTTTTTTCCTGTGCACAAAGTGGTAGCATGGTTTTCAGAGTTGAATGCTGGAGTCTTGATTATTTCTGCAACTTTTTTTAAAATTTATTTTTATTTTGAAAAAATATTTTTATACTAGCTGGAAAAAAAATCAAAACAATCTTTACTTTTCTGATTGAATACCTGCTATAATTTAAAAACTGTATCTATGTGCAGCTAATTAATGCAGTAAACACACTGCATAGAGATGTTCTCAACCAACTGCATGTGCAGCTCATGGAACTGAGAAGTTGCAAAGGCCATAAACAGTGCAACCCAAGGACCCGAAATATGGAACTTGGTAAGTTAAGTTTTTATTTCACTTTGGTAAGCGGAGTGTGCTTAAATAATTTGAATGGCACTATTTCAAGTCACTTGTATATACCTTTAAGTAGTTTAAACAGGAAATCTAAATCAGGGATAGGTTTTAATAACATACTTAAAACTTCATATAGATGTTACAGAAAATGTTTTCGTTAATTCCACCAGTTCTAATTAAGAAAAGTGTAGTATGAATCTATAAATAAATTGTAGAATTTATCATAGATATTACACCGGTAAAGTAAATAGGAATACAGAAATTGGGAACTTAGTTTCAAGTTATAAAATGCTAGTTATTAACTATGTAGCTTTGTGGAATAGCAATTTAAAAAATGCAGAGAATAGCTTAACTTCAATATTCCATCAATTTGCCTCTATAGCAAGCTGCAATAGGAGCATAATAAATGTGAACCAGCTTTGGATTTATTATGGGAATATAGGTTGAATATATATATTCTTAATTTAGCATTGAGCTGCCTCATTCTAAATGTAGCTGCTATGATTTTGTTCTCTCAAACTTCTGTTTGGAAAGTGCCACTGTCTTTAAAACAAACTTTTGATAGTCTATTTTACTTTTACAATATGCTTTCTCCCCCCGCACCCCGCTTCCATAAACTCTTGTTAATTAGTATTATTTTCTTCATTTAGGTCTTAAAGATGGAAGCTATGAACAATACAGGTAATACTACTAACAATAAGTTTCCCCATCCTCAGAAGTAAATCTACACTAAATACTGAAATAATCCATAGGCAGATAGAATTAGGTTATGATAAGGGGAGCAAAATATTGGATTTCTTTTGGTACTTTAACGTGAGAAATGTTCAATATTTTATAGCCTACCCAAGGATTCTTTCTCTCCCTCCCTCCCTCCCTTCCTTCCTTCCTTCAATAAGGTATGTGATGAATTTTTCTGTCCTATTGTGTCTCAAAAATTAGGCAGTTTCAACGTCGAAAATGGCCAGAAATGAAAAAATCTTCATCTTCCAAGACCCTGTAAGTTGGAACTTATTCGTGTAAATCATTAGGTTTTGTTTCTTATTTTTATTTTTATTTCTTTCTTGCACACACTATATATTTACAACTTCATATATCCTGTTTTTAGTCCATCTTCACAGAGAGAAGGTTGACAGAATGATGGACCTCATCTAATATTTGGAGCCTCAAGCAAAAGGTTTATTGAGTTCAATACTAATATGATGGAACCATCAAAACTGAATTACTGTATCACGGAGCTCCAATATTTAGAAGAGGATTTTTTTTTCTGAATTCTCTCCCTGTTAATCAGAATGGAATGCTGCCTTATGCAACCTATATAGAAGTAATCTTGACTTATAATCATTCATTTAGTGACCTTCAAAGTTATAGTGGCACAGAAAAAAATGATTTTTCGCACAACTGTTGCAGCATCCCTACATTCTCAAGATCAAAATTCAGATGCTTAGCAACTGGCATGTATTTATGACAGTTGCATGTCCCGGGATCATGTGATCACCATTTGTAACATTCCCAGCCGACTTCCAACAAGCAAAGTCAATGGGGGAAGTTAGATTTGCTCAATGATGGCAAAAAAGTCATAAAATTGGGCAAAATTCAGCTTCCTTGCTTAGAAACAGAAATTTGGGGCTCATGGTCATAAATCAAGGACCACCTATGTAGAGTGCATTAGGCAAATGTGTCAACTGCCATCCAGCTGTGCTAATCTAAAGCAAAAGCTGGAGCTCAAACTTAAGCCCAAAATTAAATATCAGATTACAGGTACAGCTAGTCCCTAGTTAACAACGGCAATTGGGTTTGGAATTTCCATTACGTTACGATGCATTTGTAAAGCAGAATATTACTGAACACACGTTTTAGCAACAGCAATTTTAGCAGGCCCTAGTTACTGTAAAGTAAATCGTTGCAGATCATTAAATGAGACCCTCATGCAACTGATTTTTCCTTTCCTTTCCTTTCCTTCCTTCATTCCTTTTCCTACCTTACTACCTCCCCTCAAAAATTGTTTCCCTATGATATACTGTCAGAGTAGAGTAGAATAGAATAGAATAGAATAGAATAGAATAGAATAGAATTCTCTATTGGCCAAGTGTGATTGGACACACAAGGAATTTGTCTTTGATGCAAATGCTCTCAGTGTACATAAAAGAAGATACATTCATCAAGAGTCAAGAATCATCAGGTACCACACTTAATAATAGTCATAGATTATAATAAGCAATCAAATCATACTAAGAAACAGTATAAATCATAAGGATACAAGCAACAAAGTTACAGTCATACAGTCACAAGTGGGAGGGGAGGGGCGATAAGGAATGATGAGAAGATTAATAGTAATAGTAATGAAGACTTTGTAAATAGTTGGACATGTTCAGGGAATTGTTCAGCAAAGTGATGGCATCCAGGAAAAAACTGTCCTTGTGTCTAGTTGTTCTGCTGTGCAGTGCTCTATAGCATCGTTTTGAGGGTAGGAGTTGAAACCATACAATGTCAGCACCTTGCCCCCAACAATCTAGGTCCTCATTTTACTGACCTCTGAAGGATGGAAGGCTTGAGTCAACTTTGAACCGCTCAATATTGAACTCCTGGTTGTAGGCAAAATTAGCCTGCAATACTGAATTTTAACTGCTGCTCTACTACAGCTCTTAATGTAAATGTCAAATTTCTTCTAAAAATTCAGTTGCCAAGTTGAGATGACTATCTCTACTTTTATAGAAGGTTCCACATGTAGTCCCTGTGGTTCCTTGTGTGACCTGGGTAAAATTAGATTAGTGTGTCATAGACCAATTGATTACAATGACAATGAACTAATGATATATCTTTTATTTCTATTTCACAGAGGGCAACTTTGGGAAGGTTGGGAGGGGTAATTTCCTACAACTGCTAGACCTCAGTGAGGACATAAACTGGCCGGAACTTGAATTCTTGTACAGACTTAATAAAGTATGTATGATTTCAGACTGGATCATAATCTTAGCCTGGAAGACTGGATGAACTTTGATGCTAAGGTAAATAGAATATTTGCATTTTTATGCAGTCCAAAATGATGCAGTTATCTTCTGGAGACTACTGTTGTCAAGAACCTGTATCCCACTAGTTTACTCGCATTTGCTTTGGATTATACCTCACTTGCTTCACAAGCTATTTTATTTCAGTCAATCACCGGAGATACTATTCCAAAAGAGGACTGCAGAGAAACATTGCAACCTGTAGAATCCTGAAAGGCAAAAGCACAGAAGATCAGATTTCAACAGAAGACAATTTTATATTTTCTTTAAATTAAGGCATTGGAATGACAAATGAAGAATAACACATTTTTTTTCAGACTTGGAAAAATTAAACTTTGAAGCACTGATTTTAAAAAATCTGTTAAGGGATTCTAGGATCCGCAAAGGATATTACTGAAAAGAAGCACCAATTCAGCACTGTAATATTATCACTTGTTTGTATACTACAAAATGCAACAGTTTTCACATCTTCCTTGAGGTTGAGAGAAGAAACAGAAAATAAACTCTCACTCAGAGAAACCACCTTTCCAGCATTGTATTGTAAATACTCAGTGTTCCATTTCAAAAGAAATCCAATCCAGAAGATTTGTTACTGAAATATTGGCATGCCCCAATATCATTTCTGAAAATGTCACTTCACTGCATAATTAAACTTTAGAATTGATCTTTTTTAAAAAAAAAACACTGCAAAATTAAAAGCAGTTAATGTATGTCTTGAATTTTAACAAAGTTGGATTTGTATTAAGTCTTTGTGGTTATATTGTATGTTAAAAAAAACCAAAATTATTACTATAAAAAGCACTTGTTTACTTTTATACTTGGAGCTTTTTTAAAAAGATAATTCTGTGATCAATATACAAGCAACTTTTCTAATACATTCCAAAATATGAATTTGTATAACCTGTATATTAGAAGAAATACATTTCTGAAAATTTACAAATACAACTTTTTGGGTGGAAGAGAATGGGAAAGAACATTCCCAGTAAGACCTGACTTTTTAAAAATTGAACTGTTTCCAAATTCAGTCTCATACAAATTTCTCTCATTCCATAACTTGAACAAATCAAAAGCAGAACTTCAATTTCCTTCATTGTTTTTCCACTATATATTTCACCTTCCACCATTGAGAAATTGTTTTATATTTTATTTATATAATCACAGTGCTGCCTACCAATTTCATTGAAGTTACAGTGGTACTGAAAAAAATTGTGGTACTGAAAAAAAATCATTATTTATGATCAGTACAACCTTCTGAGGCAGCACCACTCGGTTACATGGTCACCATTACAGTCAGTATATATTGTTTTTGTGGCTGACCTAAGAGGGTATAGTTTTCCTGCCCCCCTTTCCTCAGAGAGATTGATTGGCAAGAAAGGGATTGCAAAAGAGCTGCACATTGAAAACACTTCAATCATGCAGGAAGACCCAGACTAGGAGCCTTGGATGTGCTATGCATCACATGAATTCTCACTTAACAACCGCTTTGCTTAGTAAAGTTCCTAGCTCCACTTAGAGAGGTTCAGCAAGGACTACCTCTTTGTTTTTATAATGCATACATACACAAAAACCTCAACACAATTTTAGATGGTTTACAACTATGAAAAAAATACATAAAGCCACAGTAATAAAAGCGTAATGAAGTAACCCTGACCCTTTTTCACCAGAGCTTTTAGGAAGCACTTCTTCATGAGGTGCCATCCAGTAGCCAGCTGCTCCAGAGAAAGGAGGTCATTCTAGTAGCCCCAATTTCCTACTAAGGAGAAAAACTCTTAGCATGCTTTCTCAGGCGTACATCTGGAGTCATGGCTCTCATCCATAAAGCTTTATAAGTAACTAGTAAATAAGACCTAGAAGTCAGACAGCGCTGGTAACAGTTATATAATTCTTCTGTATCATCTTTTACCAGTGAACAAAGCAAGCAAAGGCATTCTGCTCCAGCTCCCAAATTGTCTTGCGGAGTAGATTCATATTGTGAACTGTTAACAATGCAAGTGGAAGATAACAAGGGCACAAGGAATTATAGTTAGTGTCAGCATTCCAGAGATTATCCATTCCACTCAGTAACTCCAAGACAACCATAATCTCAAAGTACATTTATTAGAATAGAGCTGCTAGTTAGCACATCCTGATCCAGAGAAGAGTACAACTGCCAAATTAATGGAAGACAAAGAAGGTTCTCCTCCCTTAACCTGCACCTATTGCTTTGATGAGGTGAGGTGACACTGAGATTCCAGGAGGAACCCCCCCCCCCAAATTGTACACATTCTTCTTCAGGAGACAGCCAGTGTCCTGATACCAGAAGGCCTTTGCAGAAACAGGACTTCTCTTCACAGGATTCATTCTGAGCTTTTTCTGTGCTGGTCAGCTTCTCAAAAGTCAAAATTTCTACAACTCCTGTCAAGTCATGAGTGGAGATACAGAGTTGGGCCTCATTAGCATAGTACCAGTGCTTCACCAAAACCTTACAGATTTTTTTTTCCAGGTAATTCGTAATATCAGAGCTTTCACACATGGCACATTGAGGAAACTAAAAGACTGGGCTTTTTAAGACCCAAAATAGAAATAGTGAAAGGCTTGACCCTTTCTCTCCCACCAGCAATTGTTATTAGCCATTGAAGGGAAAAAAATTCTGTCACACATTGTCCCCAATCCTGAGCCCGTGCAAGCAGCTCAAATGGATATCATAATTTAATGTCATACACAGCTATGAGATCCAGTAAGTCTCAGAAATGCAGCTTTCATCTCATTCTCAAAACTGAACCCAGAATAGAAGGGATCCAAATAATCATGATCAAGAAACCCTTTTAGTTGCCACCCTACCACTTTCTTTACTTTTTTAAAGAGAATTTGGGGACAGGAGTATTGTGATCTATGATGGTTAGATCAAGTGATGGCTTCCTAAAGAGTGCACAACATCACCTATTTCAAGACAGATGACATTGCAAACTTTACTAAGTTGAAAGCTTCAGTACAAAATTTAACCTACTTCTTACCTGATGCTAGATAAAACCTGTGTAGGAAATCGTTTGTTCAATTTACATCCATTATTTACATAGAAGTATGTGGGAGATAGCTAAAATATCACAATTTACACTGAAGTTTGTCACGTGGCTTACAATCTAAGTTTAAATCATTTTGACTGGTTTTTCAAACAACTGCATAGAGAAAAGGAGTTTCAGTTTAAATATGAGTAAAGGATACATATAACCACATATGTGGTTAACCACAGAACTTGATCTGTGCTGGCTGTTTTATATTTACAGATCACATTATGGAATAATAAGTGGTGCAGTTTTGGAAGCATTCTATGGAACCATTATGTTGAAACTTTCATCGAGTATCAAATGTGTAGCAGGCAATTATGCCACTAAATACTATCAACTACAGTAATTATGTTCAGGTTTTTTCTGAATGAAAAATGTTTCCTTTATGCATTATACCGAACTCCGTATGTCACCTGATTTTGGAAGTTTAACTTACATTACTCAGTTTGCCAGGACAGAATCTAATTCAGGAGTAAAAATGTAAGTGAAAAGTATATAGTGTTTACAATTTGAAATTTAATCATGCCATCAAAGTTCAGTTTCAAATAGAAACATTTATTTGCATTATTATCCACATTCAAACAAAACAAATTAAAACAATATAAACAAGACCACATCCCAAATTAAACCCTTTGTTTAAAATGCCAGCGCCCACAGGAGGCTTTGTGTGATGTAAAGTTCAATTGTACAAGTGTAAACTAATTCCAAAACTAATTTTAAATACTGCATACTTTTCTCCTTGAGATAACAAATATTGCTCTCATTTGAAGGCTGCCACATGGCAGTTGACTACTAAATTGTCTATGCTAGTTTGTGCAACTGAATGTTTTTATCTGAAAAAGATTTTACTAAAGTAAAAGCATAAAGAAAAAAGTGTAGGTAGAAAGTAGCTAAATTGGTTAACCAAACACAAAGAGAAAAGATGCACTCTGGCAAACAAATTGGATGGGATGAGAAGGAGCTTATTACAGACACAATTTTAAAAGACACCAGTACCTTCTAATCTTTTTGCGATAATAAACCATCCAAATGCTGTACGATCAGCAGTCCAGCTACTAAACATCCTGCAGAAGGATGCTTTTTAAAGGAGAATTTTTGTAGCTCAGAGTTAGGGGTCCTTGGTACCCTCTGAGCTTGTTCGTTTTTTTGCAGATGTTTCATTACCCAAACAAGGCAACATCATCAGTGCTAGTGATGATGACTACATTTCAGCTACTTAGCAACTGGCTCACATTTATGACTGCAATACCCCATTTTCATGTGACCACAATATGCAATTTTTTGCCAGTTTCCAGCAGTCTGCTGATTTCTGATCTGTTATTATTGTGTGATTCACTTTAAAACTGCATGATTCAGATTTATAACCCTATGATTTACTTAACTATTGTTATAAAATCAGGTCCAGTCACGGGTGTGTCTTGTGACCAACGTGACTTCTGACCAAAATTCTAGCCCCAATTGTGGCTGAAAATTAATACTTTGAATTAACAATACTTAAGACTATTCTTCTTAGTAGGAATTCAAAATGAAGTTTTTGAAATGTATGATTGTTTTTCAACTTAATAAAATTAAATTTGAACTTGTTGGAATCAAAGAAGTAGCAGGAGGAAAAAGAATCAGTGGACAACTATCAGATTTTAGAAATAGTCAGGAATACTCATATTCAGGAAAAATTAATTTGAAAATATAATAATGAAGCCAGAATTAAAAAAGGAAAAACAGAAACTTTGTCAGATGAGAGAACAAACTTTACAAAGCAACTAAACTCACAGCTGTTACCAAAATCCTCAAAGCTTATAAAAATTGAATTTTTACCAACTGTTCCAACTTCATAGGAAGAGTTCTCACATTACTCAGAATGCTTCCCAGGATATCAGAACAAACTTGAAACTAGTTAGGGATTCATAAAGTTTTGCACACATCTGCTTTTTAGCTTTTTACCATGAAGTTGCACTTTGCAGTTAAAATGGCTTCTAAAAAGCTTTTTATTTTATTGTAATAAGATCCACAACACAACAAGCCTCAATTTAGAGGCACCTTGAATGCCCAGATAAGTGTGCAACATATTTTCTCAATTTATTTACTATTAAGGTTTTAATATGTGATGAGATGTGGAGTTTCATCTAAATTACGCTTTAAATAATTACTCAAAGCTATTACAATTTAAACATTAATATAATTCATTAACTTACAGATTAACTGACAATTTCAGAAAAAGTCAAAGAGTCAGGAAGCATCTGGTCATTTGAAGGGAAATACGCACATCAGAACACACATAACTCTGGATCAAAACTCAAATATTTAAAAGACAACTTTAAGAAAATGAAATACAATCACTGGGTGAATTATATAAAAAGGCAGTAAGTTCAGTGTGTGCTTAAAATACAGCAGCCTTGGAGTTGAGGGAGCAAAGTAATTGTATCAGAATAAAATTGCAAAGCTTCTGCAAAAATTAAAATAAATTTCCAATACAAATCAAATACTGTAATGAAAACCACCAGTTTGCATATTCAGGAAGAACTAATTGGAAAATGTAATAGGAATAATGAAACTACACACTACACTGCTTCAGACACTTTAATCTACCTTTTGAAATAGTTCATTCTGAATCACTACAGTTATTTTATTGGAAAAAAAGGCAATACACAGACTTTCATTTATTTGCCATAAATTGAAAGAAAAACTGGCATTTCTAGCCTTAAATTGTAGATAATGATATGAAGGGTAATGCATAAAAATAAATTTATTTATTGCCCATATTGAAATAAGGTGTAATATAATTAATTGCCATTCATAAAAGATTCTGGGTACGTTACAGAAGAGATTTGGCCTCCAGATGACAAGACATTTAATACACACAAAAACATGTTCTGAGTAACACTGAATTTCTTTAAAAGTTAGCCAAGTGGCCTGGAGCAGAGGCTCTTTTGTTGAAAAAGCAGATCATATTAAAAATTCAACAAACTTAACGGCTAAAATGAGCCTTTTTGTCATCAAATTGCTCTCTATTTAAAAAAAAGTTACAAAGTGCACACTTAAGGTATAGAGAAAAATTTAAGACCACTAAAATATGCCCAAAATATCTTAAAAAGCCAGTACATAATTTTCTAAATAAATTGTCAGAAACCAAGAGAAAACAAGGGCTATAGTTACCCAGCTCCAAAACCATTTAAATAATAATTTTAAAAAATCCTATTTGGACGACTCTAACTAAGTTGAGTTTACAGAAATTATCTTTTGTTAAATAGCTTCACAAACTCTGCAAAAATGAGTTAGTGACCTACAAAAGTCATATATTTATCGTACAACATCTCAGGATATTTACAAAACATATTCACAAACAGTTTTTTTTTTTCAAACTCCAATGTCTTTTTTGAGTTTTATGTGACGTTGAGGAACTGTGATTATTGCTTCTATTACCATGATTAGAAACACAGTATGTAACAGCAATTTAGAATGATCTTATAAGGAGGAGGGGTCCATCCAATCATTGTTAACCATATTGCATTTCCATATACCATTTTGTAAAGTGCACAATCTTGCACATCAGGGTAGAGATCTCTGTCATAATTATACATATCTCCCTGAAACCTTTTGGCATTGAAAACATGATTTGGATTCTGTGACGGGTATGAGCTGAAATATGCACATCCAAATTCCAACATATGGAAGCAACCTTAACAGCAGCATGACAGTTGAGTGCTTTGTCATCAAGCCCAAGAACTACATTCTGTTAGAGGCTCTTACTATGTAATTCAAGATTATTACTAAGATTTCTCCAGGCACTTTGGTCTGCCTGTGGTTATGGGCTTTGAATAGCTACCATAAACAGAATTAATCTACAAACTATCTGCCCATTACACCTACTCAAAAGTTGTTACCATGTACCAATTGTAGAATGCCAAAGTAATATTTGACCATTTTATAACATCATACAGTGACGTTTTGATTCTATCAATCACATCCAAACTTCATAACTTATAAAGTCACTTAGGAGATCTTCATGGAAAGGAGGGAGTGGGTTTTTTTCCTCATAAGGCTACATGTTTGACATGACACTCGTGCACTTTTCTGTAATATAGTTTACCAACATCTATGGCATCAGCCTGTTAGGGGATCCTGGCAGGATATGTCAGCAGTATTTCTGCAAAAAAGAACAATAGAAAAATATAAGAAACACTAGAATATAGTGAAAGTAATATTGCAGTTCTAGGGATTAAGTATATTTGAACACTACAGAATGAATTTTGATAGAAAGATGTCAGTTACATCCCAAGAACAGGATCCCAGAGTTACGATCCTGGAACGACAAAGAATTACAAATTCTTCATCTGCAGAAAGCTAATGACAATCTATTAGAATAATATAGAATTGAAAATATGTGAGGAAAAAAAGGCAATATACAAGAAAAAGACCAAGCAGACCAAGTATATCTAATTTATGAATTAGACCTGAAAATATTGAGAATATCAACCTTAAAAATAGTCCCAAAGGTACTTTTTCCAAAAGGCAACGGGACTTTCTTGGCTTTTTTCCTTTGAAAATGTTTTGCTTCTTAGGAGAACTCCGAATATTATGCAATATGACATGAATGGTATGAATGGTTAAAGAATGGGTACAAAATGTAAAAAGAATAGATTAATGTAACCAATATAAAAGGCCTTAAGAGAATAATATGGTAGACACATAGAGTATAAGGTATATAAGATAGAAGCAACTATAGATAGATACAATAGATATGTGTTGATGTATATAAAGAAAATATATATAATAAGATTTATAAGATATATATTTATAGATGCCAATGTGTTGTTAAAAATGTGAATGAGATTTGTATTTGTGGAAAATATAAGAAAAATCTATTTAAAAAAATGTTTTTCTTCTTATCCAAGATGAAATGTTTTGCTTCTTGGATGAGAAGCAAAATGTTTTCAAAGGAGAAAAACCAAGTTAGTCCAGTTGCCTTTTGGAAAAAGCACCTTACCTTAAAAGTACTTAAAGGAGCTGATCACAGCTGGTGATCTGTAGAAATTGAATGTCACTTACCTGATCAGGACCCATGGCCATTCCTGACAGAGGCATAGTATTGATATTCATTTGGGCCATGTGGCCTCCACTACTGTTCATATGCATCATATTGTAACTTGCAGGATTCCCTGGGTGACTGAAATGCTGCTGTGGAAAAGAACTATGGACATAAGAATACCAAAAAAAGATAAATTATTGAATACAGTAATTACAATTTTACAAGACTTAATAGAAGATGGTAGCAATGTCATCAATATCAAAGTGGCTTTCAAAATGGCAGACATCATTCAAGATAAACAAGTATAACATGCACAGCAATGGTCTCTAATTTTAATTTCTATTTTTCTTATACTTCTAAGGTTTACTTTAAAATCAAATACTCTAATGTTTATCTGAATACAACACTTTACCTATTAAATATAAATGGGAATAACCTAATTTATATCTAACAGAGTAACATGTTCAAGTTAAGATTGAGATAAAAAGTTTATTTGGTCAAATATTGGCATTAAAAATATCAAAAGTATCAAAGCCAACAATGCCTTCTGCAATCAGTGTGTACAGTAATTAATCACTGATGAAATCAAGAGAATGAAACAAATGACTGTTTCAAGAGCAAAGATCACAGAAGTTCTTAATTTGACCTGTAATCTGACATTCTCTCTTACAAGAAATTCTGTCCTTTGTCCTGTTACATTAAATAGGCCACATGGTCTATCGCCTCTCTACCATGCAGGGAAATGAGTGGAACCTCACTGGAAGGATTGAGCAATTGGAGCACTTTTTTCAGAAAATTCCCATTTTTTTTAGCTGTATTTTTAAGGATCTACTGACAGTTGATACATCAAGTAGCAGTTAAACTAAAATCTGAAGCAAAATAGAAAAGGAGGCAAGAGAAAGGTTTCTTCCTATTATTTGTTATTGAAAACCTACATTGGTGCTGTCATTGTCATTTGAAAATGCCCAAAAAAATTCTCTCACCTGCTCCTGGCAATGTTTCCTGAAGGCCATCCCTTCATCTCTGGTGTTGGGTACATTGGTGAAGCCTGGGGATGTGGCAATATTGAGTTTTGTGAGGGTCCAACTCTTTGAGCCATCATGGCATTAGAAGGACTTGATACCCTGCTGAAAGCAGGATCAGGTTGCTGGCTCATTCCTTGAAAAGGACAGTTTGGTCATTATTTCTAATTCAATAAACATTTGTTTAAGAAAGGAATGCTTGATGATTTCTTTATCACCAATCTTGGTATTAATTAGTTCAGCATGTAGTTTACAAGATGGACCCTAGAAAGGATTTCTTATATTTGTCTTGAATTTCACTCATTTTTAACAAATCTTTGATCATATAAAACTAGCTACTGAACTGTAGACATTATTCCCTTACTGGTATGTATGTATGTATGTATGCATGCATGCATGTTTGTATGTTCATTGTGCTATTGCTAAGTCACAATCTAATTGTATCTAATCCACAATGAATTATTTCTTCAGTAGGTAAAAGATTTGCAGCAACCTGCAATTTGAAAATTGCACCCTTTGCTTCTATTAGAACTTACAGAAAATGTTTTTCAAAATTTATCTTCATCTGATTTAGTCAAATCCTCACTAAATAGGGTACCTAATGGTATAATAGAAGAAAGCATTATTTTGAAGAGCCCTAATACTCAAGATAACTGCATTTTTAGTTTTATGTCAGTGTTAAAAGGTCAAGACTCCCTCTTCTCTTATGGATTTTTATATTAACCAAACTGATATACTTTCTTCAATTTTGCATGTTGCAAATAGATATGAACATAGAACGTATATTCACCTAACATATCTATGTGGTTGCTAGAAGTCAAAAATGACTTGAACCAATCAATGTGATCAGACAAACTAATTTGAACTCATTCTGAAAAATTTTAATTGTTGGAATACAGGAGAAATAATTTGAACGTAGGAAACCAAAGCAACACATTTAAGATACGTGTATTGCTCTGGAACCATTTCACTGGCAGAAGAAAAACATTTTGAGTAATTAAGAAATAAATGAGCAGTAACTGAAATCAAAGCCCTGCAATCAACATAATTGCAAAGTGAATTAAATGTAAAGATAAATGCCATCTAATCTTAAGCCTCTCTCTGACAATTCTATTTTAGATCATTTGAAAATTATCTCCTTCTTGCTTATATTTATTTATATTAAGCTTTCATCTTTAAGATCACAGGTACTTCATTTATGCCAACATTTAAGTCCAGAAGAAAGAAGAAGAAAGCTGAATCAATGAAATGAATACCATAATTTGAAGAGTACGGAAATTGTTGGGGTGGGACAGGAGCCATCAGAGAGCCTGTAACAGCACCATCGATGTTTCCTGAGGCGGTCACATTCGGGGGAGGACTGAAGGCTGGAGGTTGTTGCTGTTGCTGCTGCATCATCATGGCCATTCTTTGCTGTCTGAGATGATGACTTATTAACTCCCTGTTGCGTTGTGCCACCATCTGAGCATTAAGGAAGCCTTGCTGTTAACACCAAAACAAGAGGACAGGGAATAAGCCATTCCCCATAAAAATACTGAAGTGTGTTGTAATACTTACTTAATAAATTAAAACTCTGATGGAAGATGTACATCAATTCTACAGTGAAAACCTATATCATGATCTAGTACAGGGGTCTCCAACCTTAACAACTTTAAGATTTGTGGATTTCAATTCCCAGAATCTGGCTGAGAAATTCTGGGAGTTGAAGTCCACAAGTCTTAAAATTGCTAAGGTTGGAGATCCCTTATCTAGTATATAATATTTCAACTCATTGTCTGTCCACTCTATTTGTGCAGCCAAAATCACACAATCCATGCAGAAGAGAGCAGTATTAGGTTAGCCCAAACTCTGGACAGAATAATCTGAAATAATAGATCAGGGGTTGTCAAACTGGATTTCTTCAAGGGCCGGATCAGCATTGTAGTTCTCCACAGGTTGGCACAGGAGCGGGAGACAGGAAGGACTCCCCCTGCAGCATCCTGCTGGCCAAAATGGGCCACACGGAGGCCTCACAGGGCATCCGCCTGGCCTATTTTTGGCTGGCAGAGTATTGCAGGAGGCTGTGGAGACCAAAAACGGGCTACGGGAGAGGCACCGCGGATCAGTCCTTTGCTATTTCCAGGCCACAGAAGTCCTGTGGGCCAGATTTAAGCACCCCATGGGCCAGATATGGCCTGCGGACCTTGAGTTCGACACTCTGGTAATAGATGATCTTCTGGAAAATCCAGGACTGGAGCCTTGACTGACAAGTCCGTCCATCATGGAGTAGTGTCCCACTTCTGTGTTGTCATAAACTAAAAACTAAATATGCCTATGTAAGCTCTAGGATGTCCAAATACAGAATATGGGAATGTGATTACATGGAGAAGAACAAAAATGTAAGTAAAACAGGACATGGGAGGCCCTTGTACAGTTTTATTTCTGACACATAATGGCCTTAATGACTCACTTGTGATCCCATCTGGGGAGGTAGAACAGGTCTCATCACCGATGCACCACCAGGATTGCTATTTTCCATTTTCAGATCAAGCGTTTGACGAGTCTGATTCAAAAACTTAAGAAAAAGGAAGCAATATATTTATTGTAAAAGATCTATATTAAAATGTATCACAAATGTAGTCGAATTATGATCGTTTTTGTTCAGCAACCAAAATGATGTTGGTGCTGAATGAAACAACTTATCACCGCTGCTCAAAATTGCCATTGCAGTGCCTTCATGGACTAATGATTGTGATCTTGGCACTTGGCAATCTCATTTTTACTTATGACCGGTTGCCAAACCCTCTGCTAGTGAATGGGGGTTTGCTCTCTGCTTATATACAGTAGCTTGCCCTGCCAGTATTTGGAGGGGGTGAGGTTTTCTCCTTAGTTGTTCTTTAATTAGGGTATTGCCTACTGCTAGATTGATTGTCTAGTGTTAAGTCCTGCTTATCTGAGAGTTGGTTGCTAGAAAGCTGCTGGAAGACCTTTTTGTTTCTTTCTTAGTTTTTTTACTGTTGATTTTTGACAATCTTTTCCAGCAATCAACATCCTCTTGAGCAGTCAGATATGCAAGGAATACACCAGACAAACAAGTAAGCAGATTAGCACAGTGATGAAGACTGAATTATTACTATGGGTATTAAACATTCCAATAGGAAGAAAAAAAAAATCCAAATGTTACACTTTGGCACAATCCTGCTTTTTCAGAACATATTACCTGCTGTCCTTGAAGCCTCTGCTGGAGTTGCATACGGAGCTGCTTTGGTGCATTGGTTCGCGGTCTCATAACATTTGCTCTGGGATGCATGGCTTGCATTGGAAAATTGTTCTGCTGGTTCATCTGATTCATCATCGAGTTAAAGGCTGCTTGTTGGCCCTGAATGCTGCCACTAAAACCACCGGGCATTCCTGCTCCTGGCCCATGGTAGGATTGTCCATATATTGGAGGCTTCTGATCAATCATGACTGCAGAATCTTGGCCATGATATGCTTCATGTTTGGATTCCAAAGCTTGTCCCTTCAAAAGAATAGGGAACTATGTATCAAGTAGGTAATTGTACTGTATATAGTGCCAGAAGGGTACTATGTGTTCATGCATTGCTTCCAGTTGGAATAATGCATTTATATCAACGCCTTGGTTTAAATGGTTCCTCTGATTCCTACTATTTCACAATAACAATGAGTCGTGAGTGAAGAGGATTTGCCTAAGATATTGATGGTTACAGCCAGTATTAGAAAATTAAGATGCAAAAGACTGATAGAGCCAGCATGTTATTTCAGTGTTCAAACCTGAGTTTAAAAAAAAATGCAGTGAGCCCTCGACCACCTAAAATAAGTGAGATACGTTCAAACTGTATGTATTTTTATAACATTCATTTGAAGTGAGGCTTCGCTTAAAAAGTGCACTTTTAAAAATAAAAGTGATGTTATATACATTAAAAAAAAAAGAATAGGGAATTTAGTTCACTCTCTGCAACAATATATTGCGTATATTAATAGACACATGGTGAACAATTTTATTCTGTGTGTGAGAGAGGGAGGGAGAGAAAGAGAGAATATATGTGGAGGTAATAACTATTGGAGGAAGGGCATAACTTTCCACTTCGTCTGGCACTTTTATGAAAAGGCAATCTTCGAACATAATCTAAAAATCTCATTCCTTAGCTCCACTGCCTCCTTCCATTCAAATTATATTAACAGTATCTGTCATTCAACTAGCAATCTGCATCATTCATTTAACAGTAATTAATGCAATGGTGTTGCAGCACATTTGCTAATTTAGAAAAAGTACGTACATACCTAATTACAATTATGTACAATAGATAATGGAGCATCGAAGGAAGTACTAGGAGCAAAATAATTTTAAATGAAAGAATGTCTTTAATTATTAAATGGAGCATTTGTCTCACTATGATTTTCCAGGTTTTAATTGTGGCACTACAGTATCTTGTGCAGTATTTTGTATCATTTGTTATTCATAGATTAATTAACCTTATACTTATAATATATACTTAAAACTGAAAAAAACGATAAACTGAGCTTGAACTGTGCTCAGTTTGGGAAGAAGGTGAGGTATAACAGGTGTATACAATCTAAAATCAATTCTCATAGAAGAATCTGTACTCTATAATAGTGCAGAAAAAAAACTGCAGCAGGACTAATTCAGTAGCTTTATAGTTTACACTATATTCAGCTAGCCAGAAAATAAAGCATTTAAGAGGATCATTTACTTACTTGATTTACAAGATCAGGAATTCCTAAGGCTCTATCAATTTCTTCAAGGCTAGTAACATCAGTATTGCTTAACAATGCATGCAGCTGATCTAGTAGAGCTCTTTCATCACTTTGCCCATCTACATTTGGAGTATTATATAACAGGTCATCCAAGGAATTTCTAACTAACTGCCTAGAAAGACAAATGTTGAAAATGAGCAGGATCTTATATATTGAAAGCAAGAACTTATCTGCTAAAATTAATTCTGAAGAGCCCTTGAGAAAAATCTAAGATGAAGAGAGTAAAGACACTAGTACCAAAATACAAGAATTTTGTCATCCTAAATCTGAAAAAAAGGTCTTTTTAAACCAGGGCTGTCAAACTTGATTTCATTGAGGGCCACATGAGGGTTGTGTTTGACCTTGGGGGAGCAGGGTGGGCATAGCAAGCAACGGCCTGACCTCAGTTTTCAGCTGCGATGGCCTCCTGCAATCCTCTGCCAGCGAAATGGAGCTCAGGAGGGCCATGCATGGCCCTAGCAAGCTCCATTTTTGCTGGCAGAGGCACCACAGGCCGCTCCTTCGCTATTTCTAGGGCAGCCCTGAAGGCCGGATCTAAGCACCCCGAGAGACGGATCCAGCCCAGGGGTCAGATCCAGTTTGACACCCCTGTTCTCAACCAACCCATTGATTCAAACGTAAGTATTATACTGTAAATGTAGGCAAAATTGGCATATCCAATAGTCCCACTGAATCACATTTCAGATTCTTTTTTGTGCTTATGATTTAATGTTAACTTTTCTGACACCAACCATACTGAACATATTCCCTTAAAAAACTTCTGTGTTTCTCAGGATAACAAATGAACTTTAAAAAGCTGAAGTTTATTGAACTATAATGTAGCTTTGCTCATTCCATTTTATTTTATTGTAGGTGTGTTATACTTCAAAACAAAATAGTATATTCTTCTCTGCCCTATACTTTCAAATGTTTTCCTTTCTATCCGATGCTTTTAATTGTTAGCTAGCCAGCTGCCCCAAGCTCTGCTATGTTTCATGGGGTGGGGGGATTTCTGGAAGGTATGGAAGATGAAAGCAAAAGCAAGGATACACCATTTCTGTATTTTATTTATTTATTAAAAACATTTATTTCGGTTCCTATCTCATATACAGGAGGCTTACATCATTAAAATTCTGCAATATAAAAATCTTCTAACCCTCTCCATTCCCACCCCTGAAGTAGCAGCAAGCACGATCTAGCCAGGCAGTTGATCAGCTCCGGGGCAATTTAGGGACCTTAAGCCCACCAAAAGAACCATGTCTTCAGAGGGTGGGGTGTTAATTTATCTAGGAGAGAATGATACTTCAGAAGGAGAGAACCGCCACAGAGAAGACTCTTCTTCTGGTTCCTACTAAATCTACTACCCTGATAATATACATAATATACCTGGCCTTCTGGCTTTGGTGGGTTGGGTAGATGTAACTGGGGAAAAGCAGTCCTTCAAATAATTTGGCCCCAACCCATTTTACCAAGAAAACTAGATAGATGTATAAAATAAAATGATTGACCACATGTCAATCATTTGTCAATCATGTTAGGACCACATTGTCCTAACAAGATGATGGATCCCTCAGGTCAGAGGGCAGCATAGAGGCAAAGCTGAGAATCTTTTAGAGTACTAATTGTGTGTATGATGAGGCTAGATAAAAGCTTTCTAGATATTTAGTTGCTGATGTTAACATACAGGAAAGAAAATCCGAAATGGCAAAGACAAAATTACAGTTGGAACATGAAAAGTTAAAAATGCATGAATATGAGAAAGCTCAACCAGGTGAAGGATGAAATTAACTACTCACTTAGGCATCAGTCAATTAAACACTGGCATTTTAGATATTAGCAAATTGAAATGAACTGGAATGGGATACTTTCCACCAGAAAATCATACTGTTTTCTACCCAGAACACAAAACAACATGAATGAATGGTACTACTTTCAAACTCAGTAAAGATATAGTAAAAGAGAATACATCCAGTCAATGAACAAATAATATTAATTAGATTTCACAGACAGCCTTTCATAGGATGGTTCAAACTGATGCAGAAGAGGTGGTTATAGTCATAGTCAATTTGATATCAATAGAACATATCTTATTAGCAATATTTGACGTTTTTTGGTTTGACCAAAATATTTTTCTTATTTGACTGTGACCAAACAATAAAATAAACAGCCAGCTAGTGATTATTACCTGTCTTGCAAACCTTGGGCTGCTTGTTCCATGGAGACTATACTGTCAGGCCATACATTTGTTTGATTAGATGGTCCTGGATGTGCATAAGGATTCCCTCCCATTCCTACATTAATCTCATTTGACCCTATTAAAAAAGGAAACAAAATACACATTTTTTTCATTTGCAGAAACTACAAATATTGAACAGCAATTTTTCAACGTTAAACATAGCACTATAGTGATTAATAAATAATAGAAGCTATATTCCTTTGAACATGGACATTACAAGATTGATTATTATGGCAACATGCTTCATGCACAAAATGATTTAGATCTGAATCATAACAAATCTCAAAAGTCTTATCCAAAAAGAAATGAGTATTAATTTCCCAGTAAAGTATAAAAACATGTAAATGCCGATTAATAGCTGGGAAAAATATGAAAGGGAAAGAAAAAGAAGGGGGCTTAAGACTGTGCCTAAGATCTGAAATACTAAGGTTTCAGTAAATAACAATTGTCATAACTCACTCATATGGATCATTTCCTGTTGGAGCATTGATCTGGTGCCAGGAATACTATTTGACCTCATGGGCAAACCAGGCATGGATCCTCCCATGGAAGACCGGGCAAGAGAAGAACTGCCGTCTGACCCAGCCCTTGCCATTGAACCAGAAGCTGTAGACTCCATTCTGTTCAATTTTGAATTTTGTAGACTCCAATCGCTTGCTGAATGCTGATTCACTGAAACATTTCTGTTACATATCCCTGGAAAAATTAACATATTTAAAGCATTTTACTTTCATTACTGAAAAATACAGAATACATTTCACTTAATTATAGATGGTATTTCTGTTCCTCCTCACATTCAGATTATAATTCTAGGTCAGAACTGAAAGTATTGCACATATTAAGGTATTTCCCCAACCCACCCAACCTGGTATATGCTGGAACTACAATTTAATGAAAACTCAGATTTGAGAAAGACGACACAGTGGCTTTTCTGCCTCTGGATTACTACTAGCAACAACATATTAAAGTCAGGAAACTCTTGTGTGGAAACATTTTATGAGCTAGGCAGAGATTTCCTCAGAAAAGCCAAACTTTTTAAAAGAGGGGGTGGTATTTCAAATATCCTAAACTGTGATTCATAGTTGTAATTGTTTAAAATGCAACATGCAAGCTTCAAACCTACAGAATCCATCTTTTCACTCTGCATCTATACATCAAATGTTCTAAGCACTAAAGTACAGAACAGTCATGTCAATCATTTGTGATTTCAAACTTCAAATTTGCAAACCATACCAACCTACATTTGAAATACTTGTTGGAGGATTGCAAATCAACTTTTCATCATATAGATAGTTTATTAAAATGTTGGGATCCTAATTAAGGTAAAAAAGGGAATTACAAACAAACCCATATTGGCTCCAAAATTTTCTTGATTTTCAATCATTCTTGGTCTCTCAGCCATCATATTTTGCTTCTGTAACAATGAATATGAGCTAGCACTTCTCACTGATGAGACAGAATCCACCGATATAGGACTATCTAAAGATATGGCTCTGTTGAAAGGAGGGCGGATGAATTGCCTAGACTGGGGACTTCTGACACCTATTGAAAAATTAAAAGAGAACTGTAAATGCAACATCTGTAAAAAATATCTGTATGTGTGTTCAATTATTATTATTAAAAAAATTATTACATATAGTGAAATATTCCAGAAAAAAACTTATACTCCAATGTGAAATTAAATTAATATTTCTCCTTCTCTGTACACTTTGTGTTAACTATGTCTTCTTCAGCTACATGTTCAATTCTATAAAGGTCAAGAAAATACAATCTAATATCCAAAAAAGGGAAAAAAACCTAACAATAAAAATGAACAACTGTACTGATTTTCCTGATTTATAAATATAAACTATTTTGTGAAATAAAATCAGAGCACAAATAATTCCTTACCCATTGGTGTATTTCCTTGGCACAGTGGTAGCTTATTTCCCATACTAACTCCATTTGTAGGTACAGGATTATGGCAAAAATCTGAACTATTTAGATCACCCAAAATTGCATCTAAATTATCCACCAGCTCGCCACTTATCTGCAAAATATTTTAAATAATGAATTTAGTTTTTAAAATTTCTAGAATGGATTTCATAAGCTAATATGGACTCAAAACATATGCCTCTGAGACTTAGCATTAACTTTTAAATCAACAAAAACAAATAGACAAAATAAACAGTACATTTTTGTCTAGGAAGAATAAAAATAACTATTCTGTAAACACATACACATAATCCATTTAAAGGGTAACTCAGAAAGAAAGAAAGTGATTGCTCAGTTGTTCGTTCTTTCATTTACTTAACCTAATAGAATCATTTTAAAATATTTATTAAAATATTCAATCTTTTAAAATATTCACTATTTCTTCTTTAAATCTTAAAGATGGAATCTACTTAAAAGAGGTATTTCAGCTTTTCTCCTACCCAAAGGAATGCCTCTTCAGAATCAGTCTCACCTGGAACTAGCCTTGTAAAAATCTTTTAAAAAGAAATTTTATTATTATATAATTGAATTAAGAACAAAGTAAGACACATGTCAAACTCAATTTCATTGAGGGCCACATGAGGCTGAGTGGGTGCTGAGTGGGTGTGGCCAGTTGGGTGGGCATGGCCAACGTGACACCACTCTCCAACCTGCTGGCATGTTTCCTCTTTGCATTGGGTAGACCAGGCCGAACTGACATAGGCCAGCACCTTACATTTTCCAGGATGGCCCTGAGGGCTGGATCTGACCATATCTCAGGCCACATCCAGCCCACGGGCCTTGAGTTTGACACCCTGATGCCCTGATTTGACACCCTGATCCCTCTGGAGTTTTACTTGTCCGTAGATTGTTAGGATTTTTAACAAAACCCTGCTTAACAAATAAGCTTGTGGAATGAAACTAAGAGTAAAGACTTTTTTAATGGAAATTCTGCTTAACACTTGAATAATCATACTCTACCTCTTCTCTGGGTTCTGTCTTTATTTTCATCTCCTTTTCATTACTTGATGTAGGTATGGCCGAACTACAACATTGTCCCATCTTGGTATCCAGAGGTTCAATTTTAGGTTTCACATCTTTTAAAAGTGGCTCTTTTCCATCATCCTTATCAAGCAAATATCTAAGCAGGGCATGATTCTCTTTCTTTTTAGGACTCATTTGTTCCTGTTTCACTACTTCTCCACAGGAAACTGTGTTGGAATCATGAAATGGATCTTTACCAGTCGCTTCAGCTGTGATTTTTGCTACCTCTGCTGGAGAATTACCATTTCGTAGCAACTTATGTAAAATCTTATGCTTCTCTTGCATATTTGATGAAGAAACTCCTCCAGATGTAGAAGACGAAACACCAGATGAAGGACTTGTGGCACTGTTAGAAGATTCTTTGCAGCTGGAATCCAAGGGTGAATTGGAAAGTGTTGGATGTCCTCTCTCCTCTGAGGAACAAGTTAGCAATTGAAGAAGTTTTTTGTGTCCTTTGCTTTCAGCTGGTCCCCTCTGATCAGCACTTTCAAGGCTCTCCTCTTTGCTCTCTTTATGACTATTTGAGTCCCTGCTGTTTGACTGGCACATAGAGCTCTCCACTTGATTCTGTTCACAAAAAATGCGAGGGGGGCTTTTTGAATCCTGGCTCCCCATTTTGCTTTGTGGAGGAGCATTCATATTTGGAGAACTGTCCAGTTTAGGACCTGGTGAAGAAAGGGTGGATAGGAGTGTTGTTCCAACTCCCTCACTAATGGCCTGAAGAGCACTAAGTGAACTGCTTGAAAAATTGTTGCTGCTTGAATTGCTGACCGGTCCCATTGGAGAGTGTACACCTATAAAAATAGTTCATACTTTAATAAAAAAAATAGTTCATAAATATTCAAAATGCCTCAGGAAAAAGAAAACAAAGCGGAACTATTTTCCATGCAATATTTCTCACAGGAGAATAATGATATAATTAATTTGACTAAACTGAGTCAAGGTTTATGTTTAAATACATTACAGGGAATATTTTTAAAGGAAATTTTATAAACACAAATAAAAAAGTAATCCTGTGTGAATAAATGGGTATTTTATATTGAAATGAAAAACCATCTTTACCTGGTATGGGAGAAAACTGGTGTGAATTCACTTTTGGACTCCCACGATTCCTAGGTGATATCATTATATTCGGCTGACTGGCATTCAAATTTGGGCTGCCATGTGGTGGACTACTGATATTTAATCCATAATTATTTTGATAAGGAAAAGACTGCATTCCTTGCCCCGAGTTCATTGATCCCATATTTCCTGAACCCCCATACCTAGCACCACTCATCTGCCCCATTATGTTAGGATCTCCCATGCCATAGTTTCTGTTTTGAAGAGGTACATTTTGCCCAGGGATCATATTCATAACACCACTGCATGAATTGGTGCTCATAGTTGTAGAAGCTCTTATGTTCTGTGCCATTGTATTAGGATTTGGTCGATATCCATTTTGTTCTCTGAAAAATTGAACAAAGTAATACAATAAAATCAGGCTCCAAATCCACTTTTTAATTGTGTTACATTAAATGCGGAGTAGAAAAATACATCTACAAACAATATAAATCAAAATCTCAAGATTAATAAAAGAAAAAAGGTTTGAAAAATCAGGGCATAACTCCCAAAAATTGACCAGGTTCTTTCCTATCCTTTTTAAAACTGAAATTTGATTAAATGTTGATAATCATTGCATTGCTTGGGAGGGTGGGTGGTGTCTGATGTGATTAAAATGATACTGCCAGCAGGAGGAAAGTTGTTAAAGTTAGTAGTTACTACTTGGTGCAAAAGTATTAATAGATTGCTTTTCAGCATTATTTATTGTTTAATTGAAACAATTGTTAAGACAGTATAACAGAAAAGGACAAACACGCTGGTATTACCTTCAGTAAAAAACTAATTACAACTAAGAAATCATTAATGTGATTAATTTTTTAAAATGGAAAAAGATCTACTGCCCATTTTCTCTAGCACCAGCCTGCCTCTCTGGCTTTCACTGTCTGTGCTGTGCCCCCGTTAGTCCTACTTTCCAGTCTGCTTGTCTGGGTTCTCACCTCTTCCCAGGTCATAGCCATGTCACGTTTCCCCTGATGAGCCATGTAGGCAACAGATTACAACAGCAGCCAGGACTAAGCAATGTGGGCATATGATCTCATGATGCCATATGACTGCATCACTTGATGGAAATTCCAGTCCCAACTGCCAATGTTACACAAGAACTACCTGTAACTTATTTAATTGCTTTGGTGGTATATGCCAGGCTTCAAAAACTAAGAAAGACATGATTAGACAGTCTTCTAAGCAGTTTCCTCCTATTGTTCCTCACCTATAGAGAGAAATATTGCCAAACTAAAGCAACTACTTGCATCATAAAACATAAACTCTGGAAATTATTAAGGAAGAGTCTACGTCACCCTTTTTTCCCCACACAAATCCTAAACTATGCTGTGTCACTTCAATTACTTCCACTAAAACCAAACTCTGATTATACTCTATGCCACAAATGACAAATTATCTCAGCCAGTAATTTCAGGGAGTTGTTTCCAAAAAATGGTTAAGGAAGAAAAGTAAACATCTTTTCTTCTTCATTCCTATCCTCTTGAGATTAGCTCAACTGAGCCTCAGATACTGCAGAAGCCCCAACATTTATTCTCATTTAAATAATATATAGGATTACCACATTTTATTATCTTTAAGCAAAACTGTAACAAAAAAATAATTCATTTGGAAGGTAATAAGTAGCATTACTTATTTTGCCATGAAGCGAAACTATTTCCCATAAATTCAGCTGCTAATTTTTAAAATCATAAGATATGAACAAACTCAGTTGGTTACCTATCCATATTGCTGAATAACAACTAGGTTACAGCCAAATATATAACTCAAGGGTAGACATTTTCAATAAAAACCTGCGTAAGAGTAATCATGAGCTCTACTCTGAAATAAGATACCATCTAATTTTTTGCCATTCAGGCAATATGTTAAAAAGAAATAGTGAATTCTCCAGCACAATTTAGTAATGTTGTTTTTTATCCTGGCTTACAAAAGAGAAAACCAGTCTTACTCCATGAAAACCATTATTTAAATCTGAAATAGTTACCAGGCTATATAAACATGTCACATATCAATGTTAATATCTCAAATTTTGCTCAAATAAGTATTTAATAAAAGCGTACATTTTGGAAATCCTAAAATATAATTGCAATTTTACCTTTGAAGAAAGTGGGTAGAGATAAACCCATGACGGTCATTGGTAACTGGATTTCGGAATAATTTACTTTTTGTTTGTGCTGTCACTATTGTTCCATCAGCTAAAGAGAACCGGTAGAGTGGAGTTTCAGCAATGCCTTGCATATAAGCTATTAAGGAAAAACAGATTTTTATTAGAAGAGCACCTTTCTGTTCATATTCCATGTTACACAAATAGTGGCTTGCAAAGGAAGATAGACATTTTAAAAGATCAAGTTTGGTATCTACTAACTTTTGTCTAAAATACATACACATGAAAGACAACAACAATAAATCTATACAGCTACTGTGTATGAATCTGTACACTGGAGGGGGGGAAATGTCAACATATAAAGTCAAAAGATAACAGAGCTAATCAGGGGTGGGATTCTACCAGTTCGCACCTATTCACTAGAACCGGTTGTTAACATTCTAAGCAGTTCGGAGAACCGGTTGTTAGAAGAAATCACTGGCCTAATCCTGTAAGGAAGGCAGGAAGGAAACATTCTGGTGTTGCTTACAGAAACTGCCTCTCCATTAAGCCTTATTAGATTCTTGACAGGAGTAGACTTCCTGTCTCTGGAACGTCTCTGGAATTTTTTTCTCCTCCTTTGCTGGTACTTTGCTTGTGTGGAGTGACCATTCAAAGTTACAATGGCACTGAAAAAAGTGACTTATGACCATTTTTCGCACTTATGATTGTTACAGCATTCCCAGTCATGAGGCCAGGCGAGGAGATACATGCCTCGATGTGAGTGATGTTGAGTTAGCCACGCCCAGCCAGTCACATGACCACCAAGCCATGCCCACCAACTAAGCTACACCCACAGAACTGGTTGTTAAAAAATTTGAATCCCACCTCTGGAGCTAATCCTATTTTTCCCAGGTTTCATTAATCATTAACTACAGAAATAGAGACTCTGAATTGGAGGAGTCATGATTTTATTAAACCTGACATAATTGGACATCAGTTAATACCTTATTTTTATATGAAAATACATACCCCAATTAGAACTTCCAAGAAAATGATTCACCGTGTTTCAAATCAGCCGTAAAAATAAATATCCCCCCTTTACTTTTAAAATTAAGTCCTCAATGGTGTTCAAATTCCAGGTTTTACCTTCCTGATAGTGACGCTTGTTTGACCAGGGCTGACCTTCATTTTGGCATAAAAATCTCTGAATGCAACGGCGGATTGTATCTTCAAATCCAGGTTTCATAGACCTTAAAGAATTTGTATCTATATTAACAAGTTTACCTGCCAAATAGAAAAAGAAACTATTGGAAATTACCTTGATATATTTATACTTAATTAGCTGAATGCTGTGTTAGTAGAATCTATAGAAATATAGAATTTATAGAAACATTATGTTGTTATTAAAAAAAACAAAAGCATAGAACCTTAATAGAATAAAATACTGGAAATAAGTAGAGAATATATACCAAATAAAAATTATTCATACTTTTTATTAATCTAAAAGAATGGAGGCCAGTTGCAGTTCTGGAGAAAATATATTCCATAATTTAGAATATATATATATTCTAATATAGAACAAAATCATCTCCCTGTGGGCTTTAGGGAGTATATATATATATATAGTTTAGGCTATATAAACTAGTTCATATAACCAGACAGACAGTTCCTTCAATGAGTCCTAAATCATTTAAGATTTGAAACAATTTCAGTTCAACCAGAAAGCAACTAGCAAATATTGCAAGCCGGAAGCACAAGAAAAATATTCTGAAATAATAATTTCCTTGTGAGCTCCAGCCTTGTGCAGAATGCAGCAGTGAGGGCAGTTCATGGTGCCAGTTAGTTGGCACATATGACATAATTGCTCTGTGATGTGCATTGGTTACCAGTTGTTTCTGGGCACAATTCAAGACGCTGGTAGCCACTTTTATAGCCTTATATATGACTTGGGCCAGGTTACTTATATGACGATCTCACCATGGTTGTCTCAATCTAATCCACCAGGAGGCACACACTGAGTATTTTTGGCTGAGAGGTGGGTGCTTCGCAGGGCGTGAAAAAGTGCCTTTTCTGCCATTGCACCTGCCCTCTGAAACATCATCTTTTGTAAGATTAGGTTGGCCCCCCACCCTCACTGTTGCTTTATATTTTTTGGCAAGATTTCAGAGGTGGTTTACCATTGCCTCTTTCCTAGGCTTAAGCGACTGGTCCAATGCCACCCAATTAGCTTTGTGCCTAAGATAGGAATAAAATGCAGAGTCTCCTATTTTCTAACCTGATGGCCCAACTACTACACCAAAGTAGCTCTCATTTTATCTTAATTTTATTTTATTTTAGTTTAGTTTAGTTTAACAATTGCACTTTTTATTTATTTTAAAGTTGTGTGCCACCTAGACTCAGATGGGCAGCCATATAAATTGAATGAATTCATAAATAAATAATATGCTTGAGAGCAATTAGTAACACAAACTGGGTTATTCCTGTAGTTTGCATTAAGCACTATATTTGATCAGTTTTTCATGTAGAAAGTAGAATTCTCACCTGACAGATCATGCCTAGTAACAAAGCTCTCTGTGTTTGGGGAAAATACCCTCTCTAGTGTAGAGATACGACGCGCAACACATATCATACAGGACTGCAAATCTGCAATACAAAATATTTTATGACATATTTAAAATGATGTAAAATTCTAGCTGTTCAATACGTAAGATATGCTGCAGTTTAAATGAATGGAATACGTTTAAATAAGTGGATGATTTGCCATTACCTTCTCCTTCTTCTAGCATAGCTCTTGGTTGTGATAAAGCAAAACACTGCATGGTTTCAAATCTTTGATGCAATTCCTGGCTGTTTCCTATATCTTCTAGAAGTTCATTTAATGGTTTCACCATCATGCGACAATTAAATGTATGACTTTTCTGTCTCGGTGCTTCATTGGTCCAGGAAACTCCATTCACTAAAAAAAAAGTAACAGAACTTCTCATTAAGTTGTTAGAAAAAGAATGATGACCTTAATTCTATATTTATCCAGCTACACTGGCTATTTAGAACTGAGGAGGGTTAGGGTTAAGGTTAGGGCATGCTATTGTATGTAACATTTATATATTGCTAAGAATTATTCACAAAAGAAAACAAAACTAATTTAATGCATGGGATATCATGTATCAGGCAGGCAAAAACCAAAATGACTAGTCCAAGGTCATCCAGCTGGCTTTCATGGCGAAGGTGGAACTAGAACTCACACTCTCCTACTTTCTAGCCTCATGCCTTAACTATTAGACCAGGGGTGTCAAACTCATGGCTCCCAGGCCGGATGCATCACACACTGGCCCACCATTTTAGTGAAGGGGAGAAAATCACAATATGTCATGTGACAATGCTAGTTTGACACCCCTGCGCTAGACCAAACTAGTTTTCTTGCACTTGAACAGTGAAAGCTGGAAAAACAATTGAGCAGTAGTCTCAGTCCAACTATTATATACTGATTTTGCTTCTTTTCATACTTAATATTTTATTATGATTAACATTGAGATTTAACAAAATTTACTTAAAAAACATTAAGATGGACTTCTATAGCAGACTTCTATCATGAAAATTTTTTTGATTGATATTCTGTTCAGCAAAATTTGGAAAAATGAAAGTCGGTATTTTAACAGAATACATACAGTAGTATATTTTTAAAAAAATGAACAGTAATTCTTCAAATTCCATTAACAGAGAATAGCATTTGTTTACTGCATATATACTTTGTTTTTTCTATAACAGCTCAAGGCATTTTACATGAAGAAATCCACTAATTTTAATCTCACAACAACCCTATGAGGTGGGCTGAGAAAATGTGTATATTTGGGATAATAATTTAAAGGCCCTGTCCCACTGGCCGACGGATGCAAAACGTATGCATAAAAGACACAGCGGATGAGCAAAATTTCGGGGGTGGCTCCATCCGTTGTCATCCGCTCCAAAAAGTGGCAAAAATTTGCATAAACAGAATGGAAAAGAATGGAAAAGAACGGACGTGGGTAGTATGTAGCGGGGATGTTAAACGGATGTTCATAGGAAGCCTAGTGGATGTATATCGGATGCACACTGTTCACTGCGCATCCTTTCTATTTCTGTGCTATTAACGCTGTGTAGACGTTCCGTGTACCTTTTGTTTCCTCCCTCTTTCCGTTTGCATCGCGTTTTCCAATGGATGGCAAGCTTTTTTTAACGTTTTATATCCTCTTTGCATCCGTTGGTGCAGTGGGACATGGGCTTAAATTATATAAACCATCTTTTTCAAGAAGTTACAAAGACTCAAGAATAATTTGGCTAAATACTGAATTTTGTTGAAAAATGTTCATATTAAGATACAATGTGAATGAAAATTTAAAGAAGTACTTTAAAGTTAATATTGTAGTTTAAAGTTAATATTGTAGTTTAAAGTTAAACATAAAAGTTTGTTTGTTTGTTTTTTAGAAAAAGTCACATTTGACTACCAAGTGATTATGAAAATCTTCCTTACCTGCAGATTTAGGTAAATTTTTAAGAAAATCTTTCCGATCTTCTTCATGTAAGATACTGTAAACACTTGTATTAACCAGGTCCTCTTGTTTATATTGCAAATACTGAGTAACATTTTCAGATACAAATACAATGTTTCCATCCCTATTTACTACAAATAAGAAGCCATCTAATGCCTAGAAATAAAGTTATGGAAAGATAGTATTGACGCATTTAAACACACATATATATTAACAGTTATTACGTATTGAAATAAACATCAATGTTGTTGATGATGTTACCTAATTTGGTAATGAAACATCTGCAAGAAAACAACCAAGCTCAGAGAGTACAAAGAACCCCACAGTTCAACCAAGTTCAATTACAAATACCAGTATTTTATAATCCTATACTTAGCAACACAACGTCTATTGTAATCACTTATAATCTTACACCTGCATTGTGCCTATACACAGCATATGCCATCTAGTTAATAGGATGTGAGCAAAATTATATTGGCTAAGTTACAACATAATCTCTTGATACTAACTTGGATAGATTAGAAGAAGCATCCTTTGAGTAAAACTGGACTTTCATTATCCTCATACAATGCTGGCCAAAATGTGCCAAAATAGACCAGTATTGTCCTTATTTTTATCAGGAATGCTGCACTCTGGCATGAAAATGATTACATCTGAAAATCTAGTCTATACCGTCTTTCTCTTATTTGAAAAATTACATGAAAGCCTTGATTAATCAAAAGGATTATAGGCAGCAGAGGTCAGTATCTCTGGGCCAATCTGGTGACATCCATGCCATACAAAAGGCTGTACTATGCAATGTAAAAGAAATAAGCCTAAAAGGGCAAGGAATTAATACATTAAAGAAAAAATGTTTGATATCTGTGAAACTAAGAAAAAGAGGAAAAAAATGAGTTGAATGGCTTGATCTTGTGTGAGAATATCTGTAGGGAAGTGAATGTGTAGATTTAATTATGAATGAAAGAATGAAAAGATATGTTATGAAATATCAATAACTTATCATGGATGCATATGAAAGCCAGAATCCACAGATGATAAAGACACTCCAGTAAATGGTGACAATGGAAAACTGGAAATGAGATTGGAGGAAAAATTGTGTAGCATTCTGAATGAATGTGATACAGGAGATTGGGTCATACATAGAGAATGAATAAGGATCAAATAGTAAAATATACATAAAGGCTTTGAGAGGTATGGGATGATGTAGAAAGTAATGGACAGATGGAATTGATGAGGTCTTCATAAAGAGGAAGATGAAAAGTTTAATGAACAAAGAGCAATATACAAAGCAATATGTGGATGTGATGACAGGAACAATATCTATAAAAACAAAAAAGGAATGAAGATGTACGGTAGTCCGCAACTTACGAATGTAATTGAGCCCAGAATTGTGGCCCTAAATTGTACTGTTGTTACCTGATTTTATGACCTTTTTTGCACAGTGAATCACTGCAATTAAGTGAACGTGTTGGTCATTAAAAAAATCCATTGTCTATAGGTGGGCTTTTTTTGCCAGAAACTGAGGTAAACACTGGTTTTCAGCAAAAAAAAAAAANAAAAAAAAAAAAAAAAAGTCATGTGGTCATGTGAAACCACAGGGGCTGTCAGAATTTTGAATCCAGATCATAAGTAGCTTTGGGGAGGTCTGTTGTGAGTTGAACAGTTATTAAGTGACCATTTGTTAAGTTCAGAACCATCTAATACAATAAATTGTTTTGTGATAAATTGGTTCTATTCTTTTCCTGAACCTATCTTTTCATTTATATGAAATAAAGAGAGGTGGGTAGATCAAAATGGAAAACTAAATAAATAAAAAATAAAATATTTCTTTGGCTGAATATGTCTTACAGGATCCAACCTGGGTCAGTCATCCTCAGGAACTTCTCTCCCACCAGAGTATGTGCTTTGGACTATATTATGCATAGTTTTTATGTGGTGCCTGGTTGTGTGTGGATTTTTGGTTGTTGATTGTTGATGGCCAGTTATTAAGTCATTGGCTAGCTGTTGTTTCCTTGTGCTGCCAAGTCCTGGAATCCTAAGTACCTGATAAGCTGGTGATAACTCATTCCAAATGACAAGGGGCCCATTTCCCTGGCTATTTTTTACCTGCTCAGCCAACCATTTTAGTAGCTGCTAAATTGAATCTATATTCATTGTCATTACTATTTCCTACCTTTTTCCTGGGTTCTTTGTAACAATGCTCACTCTGAACAGGAATAACATGATGGATATGTATGCATATATACATGTAAATAATCCTATACTTATTTATTTAGAAGCACTCCACTAAAATCAATTGAATTATTTCCAAATAGGGGTACTAAGAATTAAAATCTAAGTGGGAACAGTATAGTATTGATTTTGCTCTTGAAAAAATATTATTAGAAGCAATACCCAATTCAATCTCTCCTTTCCAAACCTGATGTCCTCCAATACATTCCAAAAAGGAGGACCAAATGTCATCCTAACTCACAAGTACATGGATTACAGTCCAACATATCATGTAGACATCTCACTAGGAAAAGGGCACATTTTCATTTTCTACAGTAAGAATGGAGAAGGAATTTCAATTTTTACAGTTTTTGAACTGTAAAAATATTGAGAGTTGAAATAATCTTCTGAACATGGCTATTTTTCAACTACAAACATAGTAACAAACAGAGATTTCTGCTGTGCTCATGATTCCACATAATTAAGCTATACAAAAAGTATGTCCCAAAGGTGCTTTTTCAAGAGGCAATTGGACTTTCTGGTTTTTCTTTGAAAACAGTTCACTTCTCACCCAAAAAGCTTCTTCAGTTCTGATTGGATGGTGGAGTTTCCTCTTGAAAAAGCACCTTTGGGACAACTATGACCTGGATGACTGAGAATCTCCATAGACATATCCTAACAGTGTTAGCATTAATTAGCCTATATACTTGCCTGTAAGAGGAGTGGTCCCAGTGAATCCTTATCAATAACACCCTGTCCAGTTGACGATACATCTGCCTTCTGAACATCATCATCAGTAGATGCTGTTTTTCCTGAAATTGAAAAGCAAGCCTTGAAAACGGTAATACTATATATGTAAGCAAGTCACTGGATATATACAGATTTAATGGTTACTGTTTATTATTAAAATTCTTTAAAATATTTAATGAGAATTTTAACAGCTGAAAAAAACAGTACTGAAACATCCATCTTTCTTCCATACTAAAGAAGGAAAGCTTCTTCAGTGACACAGAAAATATAAACGCAGCTTAACCATGACATTTTTTGATAATCAAAAGAGAAAGGAGTCCCTGTGGATTTTATTCTGCTAGTTGTTGTCAACTATAATGAATGGTACTCATCTCCGTTTCAAGGCCAGTGCTGTCTGAAGACATTTCTATGGTCATGTGGCCAGCATGATGTCATGGACTGTTATCTTCCCATCAAAGTGATACCTATCACTTTGATGGGAAGGTAACAGTCCTTCTGTGATCCTTTTGTTAAAATCCTATCACCCATCTCTTCCCACTTGTGCTTGTAGGACTGTAACTTTATTGCTTTTATCCTTATGATTTATATTGACTGTTTCCTGATATGATTTGATTGCTTATTGTACCCTATGACTATCATTAAGTGTCGTACCTTATGATTCTTGACGAATGTATCTTTTCTTTTATCTACACTGAGGGCATATGCACCAAAGACAAATTCCTTGTGTGTCCAATCACACTTGGCCAATAAAGAATTCTATTCTATTCTATTATGTTTATTTACTCGACTTTGCATGCTTTTAAATTGCGAGGTTGACAGGAGTGGAGCGAGGACGGAGCTCACTCCATCCTGTGGCACTCAGGTCTTGAACTTGGGCTTCTGGCTTTCCAGCCAACAAGCCCAGCATCCTAACTGACAGCCACTGCGCCATCCTTGATAAAGAAGACTAGGTAAATAGTTAAAGGAGAAAAAGAATCCAGAATTGTGTTATTTGTCTGTGACAGTACAGATGAGATTCGGAAGATGAGATTCTGCCGAAACGTTGCGACAACTTTAAAAGCACAACTACAATGACGTGGGATAATACCCCAAGGAAGCTGAACAGCACATACACACACACACACACATATACATTTGTGGTTTTTTTGTTTTTTTTTTAAGTTTTCGTGGGTACTTACATGTGTGCTGTTCAGCTTCCTTCGAGTATTATCCCACGTCATTGTAGTTGTGCTTTTAAAGCTGTAACAACGTTTCGGCAGAATCTCATCTGCCATCATCAGGCTTCTGTATTGACTTTGTCTGTGGGTCAGGCTATCACAGCCAAGCCGTTAGTTTTAATTTTGAGGCTAGCTACTGGTTTGCCAAGATGTTTTTTTTCTTCATCCTGATTGGGTTGGGCAGTTTGTCTGTGTTTATTGGTCTTGGAGTTTTGTTTGTTGGTGTTTCTGGTTCTTCTGTCTGTTTTTGTGGCTTTGATTGGGGCTGGAAACACTGTGTTACTGTATTGGATGCTTTCCCGGGTGCAGGCTTGGCTTCGAGTAAAAGGATGGCTTATCATTATTAGGAAGCTAGGTTTCATCTGGGTGCTGGTTGGGGTGTGTTTTGAGCTGTTAGGTAATCAGGGGGAGTTCTTGTTTTGTGCTCAGGTGTGTTTGCCTGGCTTGTGGTGTGGAGAGCTTTTATTTGAGAGTGCAGGCTTCCAAATGATTGACAGCTGGTGGAATCAATCTTTCTATTCATGCTTTCAGGTCTTTTTTTCAATCTCTGTGGCTTCTCTGATGATTGCTGTGGCTGAGGTTTTCTATAGTGGCTAGGGTTTTGGTGCCATTGAGTTGATGTTATGACTGTGGCTTTCATGTGTTGGACTAGTGAGGAAGGTGGTGTTCCGTTTTTTACTAGCATTTTTGTGTTCATCCAGGGGGCGGGGTACTTTTATTCTCAGTTTTGGCCTGTACATGTTATTTACGGGCATGATGCACAGGGAATTTCGTATATGCCTTGTTTTCCAGGTCAATTTTGTTCTTTGGGGTTTTTAAGGATGGCTTTGCTACTTTTTTTGTCTGTTTTGAAAGCAGTCCTTTGTGTGATGCTGTGTAGTATTTACTTGATTTGTCTGTGGTACCTTTAATGAGGGAGACAGCTGTTTCCTAGGTCTGTTGTCTTCTAGTCTCTATTATGTCTTAGTTTCACCTGGGTGCCTGGTGGGGGGGTGTTTTGAGTTGGAGCTATCAGTGCGCAATGAACACAGACCGGCTCTTTAGCCAATAGAATAGACCAGCCTAAATTTGAAAGAGGAACTGTGGACATGATGCTCCAACTAAGCACCCCCCCACCAGGCACCCAGGTGAACCCAGCTTGCTAATGAATAGCAAGCTTGCTAATGAGAGCAGCCGTCCTTTCACACGGAGCCAAGTGCACTGAAGGCCTCGCAACCAAGGAACAGAGTGTTGCAGCCAATTGCAAAGCCACAAAGCAGACAGAAAGAAACAGAAAACCAACCAATCAATCAAACTCCAAGTCATGACACAGACCAGGCTCTTAGCCATCCGAAATAGACCAGCCTCAATTTTGAAACAGGAAACTGTGAGACACACATCCAATGCAGAAGCCTGTGATGGCAGATGAGATTCTGGCTGAAACGTTGCTAAACTTTAACAGAACTACAATGAGTGTGGGATAATACCCGAAGGAAGCTAAACAGCACACATGTAAGTACCGAAAGCTTAAGAAAACATATGGTGTGTGTGTGTGTGGTGTGTGTGTGTGTGTGTGTGTGTGCTGTTTCAGCTTAAACAGAAGCTGTGAGACCCACATCCAATACAGAAGCCTGATGACTGGCATAGATGAGAATTCTGCTGAAAGTTGCTACAACTTTAACACAATACAATGACGTGGGATAATACCCGAGGGAAGCTGCCAGCACACATGTAAGTACCCACGAAAGCTTAAAACAAATATTTATATATATATATATATTATATAATATATATATATATTATATATATATATATATATATATATATCTACTATATAAGTACTGATATTATCCAAACGTTCCATCGATAGAATTAGAGAAACTATCAAAAACCAACGGAACTTACCAGCCTTATTGGCTGACGAGGCAAGTACTGCTTTTTTCTTTCATCCCAACCAAGGAAAATAAAAGGAACTGAAATTGAAAAAATGCATCCTGGCAATGTATTATTATGGTTCTGGAATGTCATTCGACAGTTGGTTGTTTCGTATCTATTCAAGACGAGTATTAATTTATCAAGGTCATGAATAAAAGCAATACTCTTGAAATTTATATACAAAAATAAATACCAACCAGTTATAATTAACTTCCCTAATGGAAACTATTAACAGTAAACTTATTATAGCTTTAACAACCATTTTTCACTATATACAAAGTAGATAAAATTGATATTTAAAAGCAATAATATTTAGACAAGGAGCCTCACTATATGGGCATACTATACCACTGTCTCACTATCATAATATATTCGTCATTACAACCTGTGTCATGGAAAAAAGGAAGTTCGAACTTCCACAGATGCTGGCTAATGCGCACCAACAAACCACACACTGATGTGGTATAGACTACATCGATGACACATTTCGTGGATTAGTTGGCCAAATGGAAAGCACAAAACAAAGCAGATCTCTTCCTAACACAACCTAAAGAAGACACACCCAAAAAATCAAGTTCACCATGGAAACGGAATCAACCAAACCAACTACCACTTCCTCAGATGTACTAATCTACAAAAGAACCAGAATGGCCAAACTACGGACACACCATAACCAGAAGCAACCACACCACCAACCGCATACTCCCATCAAACCGCATCTACGACATCCACGCACCAGATCAAACTTCCGTCAGCCAAAAACTAATGAGCTCCATGCACCACACACCTAGCAGACGAAAAAAATTAAACGAACCTCAACTGAACTATGCACCCCTGAATCAAGATATTGACAGCCCAACATCTTTCACATAAAAACAAATTCACCAGCTTAGATCGCACAAAAACACACCAAGTACAGTAACACGAGATAGAATGTCATACAGAAACCTATATGGAACCAGCTGTCGCTGCCCTGACATTAATAGTACCTAGCAGATAACAATCAGTAAGATATCTAGCAACAGGCGACTCACAGTCAGAGTGCCCTCTCAAAATCATGACAGAAGGATAAGGCAATAGCACGCTAATCTCTGTAATCCACAAGCACAAAAGAATTGCAGCCTGGAACTAGCCAAGCGCATATACGGCAAATTCCATGCATCCATATGCCGGCCACATCACATTGGAACAGACTCCAATAGAAGAATAAGGTAACGCACGCATAGATGAAACAAAAATGCAGGTAAAAAAAGCTGGAACCACTTCCGTCACTAGTCGGAGAGCACATGAAAGCGCACGGAGTCATCAACTCAAACTCATGCAACCAAACCTAGCTCACTCATAGAAAACCCCAGCCAGCAGAATCATCAGAGAAGCCATAGAGATTGGGAAAAAAGACCTGATGAAAGCAGTGATATAGAAGAAGATGTAATCTTCCACCAGACTGTCAATCCATTTGGCAGCCTGCACTTCACAAACAGAAAGAATCTCCACCCACATTCACAGCCAGGCAAACACCTGAAGCCAAAACAGAAACTCAAACCCCACACCCACCCACCCCACCCCCCTGAATACCTCAGCTTCAAACACACCCAACCAGGCACCAGATGAAAACTAGCTTCCTACTAGATTACTAGCCGCCTTTCACCGCGAAGCCAAGCTGCCACATGAAACCTCACTACAGGAACACAGTGGTCCTTGCAGCCAATCCCACGCAAAAAAACACGCACAGAAGCAACCAGCAAACACAACAAAAACTCAAGTCAATAAACACAGACCCAAGACTCCACACAATCAGGATGAAGAAAAAAGCATCCTGGCTACAGCAATTAGGCTAGCCTCAATTTTAACCACAGGCTGTGATAGCCTGACACACATACAAACTCCACTCAGATCCTGATGTCTCTTCCCCGATGGCAGATTCGAAATTCTGCTAACAGTTTGCATTCCAACATTTAAAGCACTACAAATGACGTGGATCCATACTCGAAGGAGCTGAACAGCACACATGTAAGTCACAGCGAAAACTTAACAAAATCATTTTCCATACCTATAATATATCCCTATAATACCTACTCCACTATTATACACTCCTATATACTATATACTACCTATATACACATACACTACACACACTACACACAACAAACAATACGATTCCTTTTCTCATTAATAATCAATAAAAACTCAATTCTACGATGAAACTGCATGTCTTCGTCTGAGCTACAATTAAGTTTTGGGCCCCACCCCACACCACACCCCTTCAATACCCCCCCCCCCAACCCAACACACCACCCACCAAACTCACAAACCAAAACAAAAACAAACCCACTCCACCAAACCACAACAAAATAACAAAAAATAAATAATCACCAAAGACACACAGAATCCAATCCAAAGGAAAAAAACAAATGATAATAATCCCGAATGATAATATTAATAACGATCAGATCATCACATAATAAATTAAATAGATTAATCATAGGTTAATATTAGCTTATCTTTGACTATGTAATATTGTTGTCTCGATTTAACAGCTTTATTATATCTCCAAACTAAAAACATTTTAAGATAATTATAACCTCTGTATAGTCTGTTAGTAAACACACTTGAGTACTAGAATAGAAATAGAAGATTCTCAAACTATAATTGGACAGTGTGATTGGAACACACGACAAGTGAATTTGTACTTTGCGCTGCCATATGCTCCCCCCTTCCTCAGGTGCTCCTCAAAAGCAAAATGATAACTTCTCGCTAAGAGCCAAGAATGCACTTCAGGTTACCCAAAACTCTCAGATAATAAGTACTATAAGGGTACAATAAACAATCAAATCATACTAGGAAACAGTCAATATAAATCGTAAGGATACAAGCAACAAAGTTACAGTCATACTATTACAAGTGGGAGGGGATGGGTGATAAGGAGTGATGAGAAGATTAATAGTAATTGTAGTGCAAACTTTGTAAATAGTTGGACAGTGCTGAGGGAATTATTTGTTTAGCAGAATGATGGCGTTCAAGGAAAAACTGTCCTTGTGTCTGCTTAGTTGTTCTGATGTGCAGTGTGCTCTATAGCATTGTTTTGAGAGTAGGAGTTGAAACAGTTTATCTCCAGCATGTGAGGGGTCTGTAAAATAAGTCCATGTTATGATAGCTTGAGGAGAGAGCCACATACATATTTCTTCCATGACCTATTTTATGTTCTTTACTTTTTCCCTTCATAATAATTAAATGATTGTGGAAATGATTTAAATGGTTCCTCCAAGCCTTTGATTCTATGGCAATATGACTGCTCTTCTATCACATGCTAGTCCATGTATGATATGCCATATGCTAAGCAAGTACATAAAATGACTTGGATCAAACCAATCTGTTATTTTATTGACTCTAACACAATATAATAAATGTAAATTTATGATTCTTTTAGTAAAACATTAGTCAATCCATCAGTTATTTTATTTGTGGTATCCATGTTGTTAATATTAACCTAAGCATTTTATTTTACAGAAAACAAAATGTATTTCTTGTTTTAAAAGCTAAAATCAGACTTGTGTCCACTAGAACATGATTTTTAGATAAAAAGAAATTTTTATATAGATTAAGAATCAATCTTGCCTTGTTCTTTTATTTGACGTATCTGTCGAACTGTTTCCTTTAAAATTGCACATTTATCTGGTTTGACATTGAAATGATCAATATCGCTCAAATTAGCAGATATCAGCTCAGCCAATTCTTCAATATATTTACTTTCCTGCTCACGTCTCCGCTTCTCTCCACTGCATACAAGTCTTAAAGAGAGGAAAAATACAGAGGTTTTATCGGGTTAAGGCTTCTGGTCATATGATTTCCTTTTATAAAATGTATTAATCGAACTGCTAAATTAAAAGTGGTTCTGATTTTATTACCCTAGCCAAAGTATACCCAAAGTATAAATGTATTAAATAACTTCACCTCAGTAAGTCATATTTAACCCTTTGGAAATGACGACCACCCTCACCCATAGCCACACTGATATTTCCCAATTGGATGTCAAGAGGCTGAATGTTACACTGTTTTTGAGGAAAATTTATTTCTGAGTAGGAATTTACAACAATGTTTTTCAAAGTTGAATAAAAAAAGCATTACAAGAATGCAAATGAAGGGAGGAGGAGAGTGGACGGGGAGCGGAGGAGAGGTCAGGTGGATTATTGGTTTTTTTCAACTATCAGTTTGCTTCAACTCTCTAGTATATAATCCCAACAGATTATCCTTGAAGAATCAAGTCCTTGATGGAAAAATGACTGCCTGGTCCTACTCTATTGAATTAAACCTGATTTATATATATACTTAATAATCTCTTTCTCCTCCTAATTTTTTTTCTTGCAATAGTATGAGTTTACCTCATTGCAACATTTTAAGTATGCTATCAATTGAATTTTAATCTAAATATTAACTCAATTTTAAATTCTGAAATTACCATACATTATTTGTAAATGTTCTATAGTAACACTATTTTAAAAACTTGGAAATACTTTACCCAGGTCCTGCAATATCACATGGTTTGCGTTTTCTTGAATCACTGTTCATACTGTCCAAGATGTTCTCTCCTAATCCACTCATTCTGATCATGCATCAGCAGCTGAAACCATCAAGGAATACAGTACCGTATATACTCACATATAAGACGATCTCGCGTATAAGCCGACCCTTAAAAAACTGCCCCAAAATGAGGAATTTTGCAAAAACTCGCATATAAACTGACCGCCAAATACCATGGTGTGTTGTTTGGGCTAATAACAAAAGAGTATCAATATGAATGCATTGATGAACGTTCATTATCAAAGCATTTGTGTAGGAAACAATATTAAGTTAATTACCCGGTATGTAATGAATCTGATGTTGCACGTGACGATCGTAAACATGAAAGCGGTCACGTGAATGACTAACCAATCACAGCGTGCTATGATCAGGCGATAGAAAAAGCAAAATGGAGGCGCCCAGAGTAAAAAAAATGTGCTTAATTAGATGTAATTATGTTGCATTTTATTTGAGGTACAGTTAAAATTAATATTGAAATTGAGTTGTAGTTTGTCAGAATTAACTTTATTTAGTGCAGTCTCAATTTTTATGACTGTATGTATGACTGAATGGTAATATCGATGATATTGCGTGATCTGAGAAGTGGCGTCATGTCAGTTCGTTTGTGTGAGATCAGATTTATGCGCGTATAAGCCGACCCCCTAATTTGATAAAAAAAAAATTGAGTTTTAGAGTCGGCTTATATGCGAGTATATACGGTAATCAAGTTTAAAATTTTATTTAAGAAGAAAAGGTGAACCATTCAGAAAAAAACAATCTTTTTTCTTTTCTTCAACTTTCTGTTTTCCTGAATAATCAGTTTACTTGATGTCTCCAAGACTAGGGACATCTTGAGGACTATGAAAAATGTAAAGAAATTTAACACAGGTATCAACGGATATAGGGTCATGGTGGTTTACAATGGCAATCAATAATAAAGCATCCACAATATATCAAACATGTAAACTATCCATGATAAAAATATATAAAAACAGCTGTGGAGAAAACTTAGTGGCTGCTTCCTCCTCTTCCTCCTCCTGTTCCTCCTCCTCCTCATATAAGCAGAAATTCAAGATATCAATCTCCTCTGTTGTCTAACAGATACGCTCTCTGCCTCAATAAGGGCATCACACTCTGCCACAGATTCAAAACACAGGTAGTGTACTTTGGGCAGTGGCACACACACACACAGACAGGCCCCTAAGTAATTGAGCATTTTGTATGTACTGCAGCCTTCAAGGGATGCACTTGCAAAATGATGAAAGTGTGAGTTACCAAACAAGATCTTCATTATCCAGGTACCCATCCAACTGTTGCCCTTTCCATTTTCGCTAATGAATGTTGCCAAAGCTTCAAGCAAGTTCAACCGCTACATAATCCACATTTTAGTGGATAAAGGCACTAACATTTGATCCTTCTTTCATAGAGTTCATGAATCTATGAATCATCTAACATATGAAAGACCTGTGTAAGGCCACATCACATTAGGAATTAGCCTGAGTCCATCAGTTCAGAAACTGAAGTGAGTTTGTGTATGTGTATGTATGAAATCTACCAAACTTTAAAGATAGATTGATATGGTACTTTGATACTTATATTATGGTTTAGATATTAATACTATGGTCAAACAGTGGTATTATATAACTCTAACCCATTATATAAATACCAAAGAATATCAATCTCTCTTTAAAATTGCTTGAAGGAAATTAAAGGTAAGATGTTAACTTTTTGTTAAAATATAACCAAAAAATTTTGAATCTTTTAATCTATGAAGAACTTTGAACATATTGTGCCTCAACTGTGCCAAAAAAAGGTAATTGCTTATTTATGGAAGAGTATTTCCATCCCACAATATTAATGGTGGCTTAATGAAATCTGCCAACATTAGCCTTCGTATGAGCTTCTTATTGACAGGGACAATACAATTCCAGTCCTATGGTCTAGGTTAAAATTTTAAATTTACTGTTTAAGAAAACTGAATTGGAATGCAAAGAAAATTACATAATCTTAGCAATCTGATATCTATATTTAGAAGTGGAAAGGAAAGAGAGAGAAAGAGATTTTGAGGCATTAATGTATATGCTAAGCAGGCCTGCAGTCTATGACTGTTGAACTCTTAAATATGTATGTAGGTTCAGTTTTCAGATAAACAGTATAGACAATCTGAAACTTAATTGGTAAAATGAAGGACAGAAATTCTTTGGGAAACTGACCAAAACCCCCAGCAGCAGGCAACCATTTCTGAAGAGAATCCTAGATTTCTGCTACTTGAAAGAGAACACCTGATTTATTTCATTCATATTTCAAATATTTTAATTGGAAACATAGATAGAATACAAGAATAACAAGTTGGAAAGTATTTTAGATATCTTCTAGTCCAAACTTCTGCTCAAGCAGGAGACCTTATACTATTCCAGACAAATGTTGTCCAATCTCTTCTTAAAAACCTCCAGCCCACAGATTAATTGTGGATAATTGTGGGTGGCATTTCTTGATGATATTTTTCTTTGCAATGTTATATAAAGTTGTTCTAATAAAATTAGATTTAAAAATAATTAATACACACAACATCAGGAATTTTTTTTAAGAAAAACAAATTGTGACTCCCATGCATACCACTAGATGGCAGATCAACATTAAAGAACTAGACAACTGCTATTTAAAAGGATAGAAAATCACTAAAGGGCAGTCTTTTCAATAGAAAAAGCAAAATTAAGTATCTTGGTTGTGCAAAAAGCACATGTCAGCCGTGTATTAGAGCATCAACTTATGCTTTTTATGTTTCATGTAATGTCTCATATGCATGACTTTTTATAACAAAACTCAAATCTTGAAGCAGAAATTCAGTTGGCAATATTTGTTTCTCATACAACTCCATTTCGAAAGAAGCACATATTTTTATAGGACTAAAAATTGCCAGGGAGAGACAGGAAGTACAAAAAAAAACCCCAAGATTAAGGGAATGAGAAAAGCTCAGGAAATATGAGGACAAAGAAATATATCAAAACCCCACAAGCATTTTACTTTGCCGAATAAACTGTACCAACATCTTTTTTTTAAATCGAATTTTTGTAGCATTTATATAGCATAAACATGAAACAATATTAGCATTATACTAAACTCTTAAATGAAAAGATACCATATGTCACCTTGGACAAGAATAACTTTCCTAGAAGAAAAATGTACAATGAATATTGCCTTTGTAAATTACATGGTTCAATTGTTAATAACATAAAATTAGTCTATCTCCTCTGTGTTATACTAAGCTCCTTTGTCTTTCTTTCAAATATAGTTAAAAGGATGAGAACATTTCAATAAGGGTTAGTAACTCTAATTCTACCTGTTCATTATAGTAATTGTTACAGGCTGAAATAAAAAAACATCTTACAAGAAACTAGATCACTATGCAATAGAGATACCTTGAAATATTTTTTTTAAAAGCTGACAGTCTTATTACTCAAACAACAATGCTGTCCTATCTTACATTGTTTGCCATTATTATTATTTTGTTTTGCAATGTAATTATGCCATCAATTTGCCTAGGAAGACCCTATACTGGTCATTAAATAATATTTAATGACATTAACTCCTTTGTGCTACAAGATACTGTTATTACAATGCCAAGTAGCCAAAGCATTATTAATGCAAAAACTTATTCATTGAAAAATACACCAATGAAGTTTCCTCACAGAAATAAGGATATGGTTCTTTCATGTTTTTTTTTCTGTTATCTATCTTACTAAAATTCTTGTTGTCATGACCTTTAACTGGGCAAAATAATGCATCATATGCCAAGCATTTTTAATGCAAGTATCTCAAATTGGCTAATATGCAGAACATGCCCAAACTCCATGTACCATGATTCCCAAGGGAATGAAATTTGGATATGTTTTGATTGTTTCAATGCTACTGGCTGTTGCTGGACTGGTCTTCATTTCAACATTCCATGACAGTTTCCCAGCCAGTCTTGCAATTCCTCATTTCTCACCCCACCCCACCCACCCCAAACAACAGCCATTTATCGAAGGGAAGGGAAGGGAAGGGAAGGGAAGATTTCTGGTGATCCCTGCTAACTTTCCACAAGGAATGGGAAAGCTTTTTTTGCTTTCACATTTCCATGAAATACTAAAACAAACCATGCAAACTTTATTTTTAAAAATCTGGATAACCTGTGCTTCACTGAGTTACTGTTTAAGATTTTTTTACCTTATCAGAGAAACAATTAATCAAAATTCACTTAACAACCATATTACTAATTTAACAACTGCAGTGATTCACTTAGCAATGATAGGAAGAAAGGATTAAAATGGGGCAAAATTCACTTAACAACTGGCTTGCTTAGCAACAAAAACTTTGACCTTAGTTGTGGTTTTCAGTCAAGAACAACTTACATATCTCAAACTCTGCTTGGAGTACAACAAGTTTGATTAAGCATTCTTTAAAGTTTGTAATAGAACAAGAAAAGTACTTTTAATACATACATGATATGCATTGACTTCTTAATACAGGTAATCCTCAATTACAATGCAATGGATGCTGCAACGGTCCTCACTTATTTCAGTTCCATTGTCTGTTTGAAAAGTCACTAATCAAACTGTTAAAAGTTGCAGACTACATCTGTAAGAGAAAATCTACTATTACTACTTCTTCTTCTTCTTCTTCTTCTTCTTCTTCTTCTTCTTCTTCTTCTTCTTCTTCTTCTTCTTCTTATTCTTATTCTTCTTCTTCTTCTTCTTCTTATTCTTCTTCTTCTTCTTCCAATGAAAGGTACTTTGAAAAATGCATTTTTCTAGCAGCAGTCTTTACTGATTATATTCCAAATCAGCTTGTTATCACTCCTTGTGATTTAAGGGTTGGCTCTTAGCTCGTTTTTGGAATGGCTTCCAGAAGAGGCACAAGACTGGGACAATATTTCTAGTTCTTCTTACTCCTTGTAATACTATGGACTTATTTGTAGTATGTCACTGTCTCACTCAAATGGCACACAGTGACTGCACCCTGTTGACAGACTTCTAGTTCTCAATTTAAGCTTTAAAATAATCTTTAGAACAATGCTGAAGATACAACTTCATTTACATATAATCTTAATATCTAATCCCCAATCAAAGGCAGCATAGAATAAAACCAGACCAGAATACAGAATAAAAAGAGGCAAGGGCAAAAAGGTAGTTCTTAATTTCTATGATTATTTAAAGGTGATACATTTGGAATAATTTGCTGAAATTTTCAGACAGTACTGAGATCAAATTTTGCTAGATGGAAAAACTTAAAAACAGTTGAATTGACCTTGCTATAAAAGAAAGTTCCTTAATTCTCAAAGGTAAAGTTCAACAACTGGTGAACTCTTTTTCCTAAATGGAAAGCTCAACAGTTCAAAATATAATAATAACCATCTTATCGCATTTCAAATATGGACTAGTTTATTTTTTAAAATGTGCTTTATTAGATGCATTAGGCTAATGAGATAATCAGAAAATACGGGCTTCCAGTACAAAATAAATAAATAAATAAAACTCAATGGAATGGAACTATAGGAAACCTCTCACCACAGCAGGTATGCAATGCATTATTTTAAAACAGAAAACCCAAGAAGACTGTCTCTTTGAAGAAAAAAATTCCTAATTCAAATTTCAGTTCAGCTATGAACTTTCCAAATTGTGTTAACACAATTCACTGCCTGTCAGGTCCAAGTCTACTTCAAAATCTAGAACAAATACTGAAATCTAGAACTAATTCTAATACTGAAGGGTTGGAATTGGGATTCAAAATACTCCAGCAGTGCACTCCTTCCTCCTCAGATCAGCGGGGCGAAAAACAGACCCAGCAAGTTTGCCTAGAAAAGGCTGGCAGGGAGGTAGAGCCCACATTGATCAGAAAATGAGGCTGCAACCATTCACATAGCAACTGTGCTGCTTGAACAGAGCAAGGAAGTATTTCTACACAAAGAGGTATCAGGGCTTAACTTCCTGGGTTTTATTTTGTTACAGTAATTCCTTTGCCACTTTCAAAGGTCCATTTTAAGGAGGCAACTGGACTTTGTTTTTTCTTTTGAAGATGTTTTGCTTCTCATCCAAGAAGCTTCCTCAGCTCTTACAAGACAGTGGAGAATGGAAGAATTTATATTCTTTGCAGATACCTGATAATCTGCACCCTTTTATTTAGAGGGTCATTGAAGCACTTGGGGGTTTATCTGTGTCCTCAGGGTTACTTGAGTGGTGCTCCTGATTCCTGTAGTCTGCATTTTTTTCCTCTGGAAATCCATTCCTACTTCCACACCATTCAAAGGGTGCTCATCCCAAATTGTATAACTAAATTCTCACAGTTACTCAGGTGACCCTGAGATAAACCTCCAAGTGCTTCAACAACACACTAAAAGGATGCAAATGACCAGCTGTCTGCAAGGAATATAAATCCTTCCATTCCCCACTCTCCTGTCAGAGCTGAAAAAGCTTCTTGGATAAGAAGTGAAACATCTTCAAAAGAAAAAACAAGAAATTCCAGTTGCCTCCTGAAAAAGCACCTTTGGGATGACTGAGAATCTCTACAGACTTCTTTACCATTCATTGCAACACCTACTAAGAGATTATTATGATGACAAACAACAACGTCTTAAGAACAGGTTAAAAATAAAGAATAGATACTCCCCCACCCCAAGGCATTAATAGGGATGGTATAAATAGGGATCCCTATGATAATGGGGACCCCTATGACATAGGGGTATAAATAGGGACCCCTATGACATAATGGAGCCGAGAGAAGCTATTCTTTCTGCCCTAGTATACATGGGGAATATTTATGATTTCTAGAGGGATTAATCTTTACTTTGTTTTTGTCCATCACCATTGTATTGTCATTGTCATAATATTTTACTGGTATTCCCTTATTAAATTTCCATATTCTCCAATATGGCTCTGATGAAAATATTTTACAATTTTTTTCACTGTAAACTTTTGCCCATACTAGCTAGCCTGCACATGCTATGGCACTGCTCCCATATTTATATCCATGATGGGAAGCTGATTTTAACAAACTTAGGTAGACAAGAAATGGAAGAAGAAGGGGGGAGGAGCTGGCGTCGAATGATATTGCATGCAATCTTGGAGGTCTGAGATTACAGCCAATATCTTTGCCCCTGGACGGTCCAAACGGACCTAAACTGTCCCGAAGAGACCCAGGAAAAGCCCTTTTGCCAGCGGCAGAGAGGCAGCCACCAAAGCTGCTGAAGTTGGGACAGCTCCGAATGGAAGAGGTGAAAGAAAAATAAGTTGTGTTGGTTGGTGAGAACTGTTCTTTTATTATTTAAGACTTAAAAGGACTTCAAAGGACACCCTAAGGGGAAAAAGAATCTGTAAAAGTTTTTGACAGAACTGAATAAGCTGCGGTTTTCAAATTAGAAGTGTCAAAGAAAAGGCTTAGTTTTATGTTTTCTTTATTGGTTGGATTCCTATTGTGATCAGCATTTGCTAACTGGACTGGTTTTCTCTCTATTTATTCATATCTATTTTTTCCTCTTTCTCTTCTTTTTTTGATTTTGTAATTATTTTAAATTAGAGGCTTTTTGTTTTACTATTTTAGATTAGAGGCCTTCCTTAAGCTATACTTTTTTCTAACTTTTATTACCTTTTTGTCTGGGAAAAGGAGGGGAGAGTGAGAGTAAAGAAACTTTGTAACACTGCCAACTAGAGGTTTGTGAAATTCTTTTTCAAGGACATTCCTATGAGATAAGATAGGAGGAAGAGCATGGAAGAGTGTTACTGCAGGTGTTCTTCTGAATTTCTATCAACAATTGAAACTTGGCTTGAAGTTTAGAGAGAGCTATGACAAGAGCCTTGGATAATTAAATAAAGTGCAGTGTTTTCTTTTTATTTTCTTAAGTTGGGTCACACACACCCCCACCAGATGTATTGTTTCATTTTTTTTCTTTTTAAACCTTTATTTTTGTAATATTTTCATCTTTGCTTTGTATTTTAAAGAGAAGCCTCAAAATTTTCTTTTTTCTTTCCTTTCTTCTTTTGGACTTCTTGTGTTTTTTGATATGATTTTTTTTATTTGAAAACTTTCAATTAGATTAAGGTATTGAAGAACCTGAAGAATTATTTTATTTTTTTTAAAATTCTTTTTTACTTTTTGCTCTTTTTAAACTTTTTTTATTCTTCTCCTTCCTTTCTACCTAATTACTGATTGGATTAAGGTTAACAAGAACCTGAAGAATTTTTTTTCTATCCTTTTCTTTTTATTATTATTGGGTTTTCTCTCTACCACTTGTATTTTTCATTTTTGGATTATAATTGGCTATTTCATAATTGGAATAGGGTTTTAGAAGAACACTGAAGAACCTGAATTGTTTAAAATGAGTAGGAAATTTATAGCTTCTGGCTCTTCAACTTCTACTTCTACCTCCCCACCATCTGGAGGACAACAATTCAATTCAGACAATGTTAAGGCAAGACAAAGATCAGAAAAGAGTGACACGTACGATGATTTATGCAAGGAATCCAAGACCTTAAAATAAAATCAGATACCATTGAAAAGAGAATAGAAAATATTGAGCAAAGAACAGAGAAAACTGATTGAAAAGGTGGAGAATACTTCAACAAATGATGGTGAAATATGATGAGAGATTCCAAAAATTTGAAGAAGACAAAGAGCAAGAAGATTACGAGCATATTTGAATGTCAGATTAACAGTTTGGTGAAGCAAGATAAAAGTGATATAGCTGAAATGGGAGATGGACAGATCGAGAATTTTTATCTCAGATTTCAAAACACTATAGAGGAAGAACCAAGGACAAATTTAGCTTGAGATAATGATAAAAATTATTGGCTGAAGCTTTGAGAAATAAACAGAAGAGAAGATGATGGATGGAGTAGATGAGTATAAACCAATTTTTACAAGATATGCGATAGAAATAACCTACCAAAAGAAGTTTCATAATCAGATTGCAAAAAGCCATTAAAACACAAATATTACAAGTTCGGTTAAAGAGAGAAAACATTGAAATACAAAGACAAAGGATGTTGGTTTTAAAGCAAATTACCAGAAGAGTGAGAGAGATGAGAAGACAATATTGATTTTTGGGAACTAAAATACTATTGAAAAAAAGAGGTGAATTATAGATTGAGCTAATCCCAGAAGGGTTAATGTTTACAAATGCCAAGACAGAATATAGGGATTTGATTCAATCGAGGAAAACAGAATTATTCTATGCAGAATTTTTTGGAAGGAGAGAGGAGGCAGAAAAAGAGAATTCTCACTAATTGAATTCCAGAGACGACCAAATGGAATGACTTGAAAAAAGAAGAAGGCGCAGTAGGTGGATCGGTGGGAGACTAAAAGGGAACAACCGTGAACCAAGATCTACGAGAGCTTGCCCAAACCTAATTATAAAGCATAAATCATGGAAGAGAAAAAACTGATTACAATGAATATAAAATGGACTTAATTTTCAGCTGTTTAAAGAAGGAAATTTTTTTCACAAGATTAGAGGAAACTAAAATTGATATAAATTTTGTCCCACAAGAAGTACATTTAATTAAAAAACAATATGAACAATTGTTGATTACAGCCAAAATTAGGGAAATATTTACTTCTTTGACTCAATTGTTAAGAAGAAGTGGGTTATTATATTAAAGAGACCTATTTCAGCAAAATTGATTTTATACTTGATGTAAGAACAAGAAGAGTATAGGTGAAATAATGGAAATATAAAAACACTCGATTTGCAAATGCCCGATGAAAACAAGTGAAAGAATTTTATAAAAAAATTGCAACATGAAATAAATTGAACTGGACTATGTCATAAGGTTATGAGGGAGATTTCAATGAATTTGTAGACAATAAACTGGACTTATGATAACTAACACATCCAACAACAACACAAAACCAAAATAAGGAAGACTTCTACCGCAAATCCTTTTAAATGGATAGAATGAAATAAATTTTAAAAATATATGGGAGAGAAAGAAATGTTAAAACCAAAACATACACTTTTTACATGCATGAGACAATTTTAACATGATCCAGATAGATATGATTTGAGACTTTCAACAGAAAAATATCTAATATTCAAGAAAACAAATATCAAACAAGTACGGCAGACCACAATCCAGATGACAATTAAATGGAAGGACAATAATAAAGAAGATTCGAGTATGGATGTTAAAAGAATGCTATCTAAAGGGAGAAGGATTTTTATACAAGGATGGAGAAATATTGGTGGTTTTTTTAGAGAAATAAAAAAGATACTCAATCAGAACGTATGGCACAATGAAGCATATGCTGAGCTTGATAAAGACTACACAAGGAAAAGAATTAGGAAATAGGCAACCAAGAACGCATTTAGAGAAATGATATAAAGACTCAAACAAAGAATCAGAAAACCACCACAGAAAAAGACATTACTAACAAACTGGATACAATTAACATTGAGTTTAATAATGAAAGAAGAATTCGCATCAGAAAAATCAGAAGTGCAAACAGAATTATTATTGTTGGGATTCAAAACAACCAGGTAGCATGGTTAGCTAACAAATTTGAATGAAAGGAAAAAAGAAATCAAGGAAAACAGCAGTTAAAGCATGATCAAGGTCAGGTTTGCATGGCAATAAGAGAGAAGGAAATCATTTGAGATTTTTATGGGAAATATATGAGCAGAGAAATTGAGGAGGAAGAAATTAACAGTATACAGAAATTGTATTCTACTAAGAATACCTAAAGAAGACTGAAAAAATGTTAGAAAGACAACATAACCATCGTGGAGTTAACGTAAGCACTTACAGAAGCAAAACAAGGGAAGACATCAGGCCCACGGATGGAACTTCCGGCAAAATATCTATGAAAACATGGCCAAGAATCGCTGCACCTCCATGCTAGAAGTCATGAATATGAAGTTAATGCTAAAGATAGAGATACCTAAAACATGGTCAGAAAGCCTATATTACCCACTTATTCCAAAAGAAAACTGCATCCTATTAGCAAATTAAGAATATAGACCATATTTACTTTTATTAAATGCAGACTTCATAAAAATCTTTGCTTTCAAATATTGGAGATAGACTCAAAAAAATATTTAAATAATTTTAATTCATTCTGACCAAAATGGATTCCCGCCAAAGAGTACAAATATAAGGACATAATGGAGAGTAATATTGACCACTTTGGAATATTAATGAGGCTCACCGAAAAACAAATGGCTTTTGATATTTTTAGATGCCACAAAAGGCATTTGATCATGCCTGAACATGGAGATTCATGTTATTATTAAAACAGATAGCTTTGTCTAGCCAGAAAATTTATCTCAAGCAATTGGCACGCCATATATATTAATAGCAAAACGGCCAAAAGGTATTGATGAGGGAGAAATTAACGAATTATCAGTATAAGAAAAAAGGTACAAAGACAGAGGTTGCCCACTATCACCTTTGCTATTCATTAATTAACTTTGGAAAGTGTTTAAATAGAAACATTAGAGAATTGAAAAGAGTATAAAAGGAATGAAAATTAAAAGGAAAGAAATTTAAATTGCAGGCTTTTTGCCAGATAGCCGCGCTTTATTTTAGAATGACCGTCCAGAAAACAGTACCAAAACTACTTGGAAAAATAGAGTGCATATTGGTAAGGTGCTCGCCTTGAATAATAAACAAAGACAAAACAAGATTTTGAAAAGAAGCATGTTACTAAGATACAAAAAGGGTTAAGTACTGGGGATATATTTGACAGCAAGATGTTAGTACATTAAAAGAGAACAATTTACATTTAAAGGCCACGGTCCCACTGGCCACGGACGCAAAACGTACTGCATAAAGGACACCCAGCGGAACGAGCAAAAATTTGGGGTGGTAGCCATCCTTGTCATCCGCTCCAGAAAAGTGGTCAAAAATTTGTATATAAACCAGAACGAGAAAAGAACTGACATGGGTAGCATTGTTAGCGAGGGATTGTAAACAGATGTTCATAGGAAGCCTAGCGGTATGAAAGCGGGTGGAAGCGGGATGATAGACTCCGAAAGGTATCCGGAGGACAATTGCCGAAGACCGGACGCATAGCGGAAGGGCGGAATGCATAGGCAGAATGAACGCGGATTGCATCACGGAACGCCTTGATAGGAAAACAAAGGGATGTACACGCGGACTATCGGAGCAAGTGTTTCACTGCGCTGCAGGGAATAATGAATTGCATCTAGCCCCCCCGCCTCCGCGGATATTAAAGAATGCAGCACGCACGCAGGTCAGCATGACAGGGGGAAATAGACATGCTGCCACACTAAACATCTAGCAGGAAACCATAGGTTCGTCAGTCAGGCAAGAAGAGGAGCGTGACCCATGCCTACTCGTTCAAAGCCTGGCAAGAAGGACCCAGAACAAGATCCCACCCCCTGCACTGACTCTGAAGCTTGCGTTGCTGTGCTTGGTGGACCAGCCCCAAGGCCATCAAAGTCCTGTGCTGATAGCCCTGCTGCTCAAGCCCTGGAAGGGCCCTGCTCGCCAAGCCCCTGAAGGGCCTGCTGCTCAAGAGCCCCGAAGCCCTTGCTGAAGCCCCTGCCAGAGGGAGGGAAGAGGCAAGGGAAGCAGAAGCGAGAGCAGAAACATACACGTCAAGAACTATGAGGCATGACATGCTGAATAGTGAGGGAGAACCGAGTCCTCTAGGGAAAGGGCACAGACTGTATCGCGGACACCAAGAGAGCAGGAACTTGAGAGACAGGCAGAGAGACTGGGAACACTGCAGCATCGTACTCTGATGGTGGAAGCACCATTGCAACACTGGGATATGGCAAGCTATACTCAAGAAAGGCCTGTCAAGCTCCACTGACCGGAGAATGTATTCATTGGCCAAGTGCATTCCTGGAAGGTGAGATTCCACACCAAGCAGCCCTCTGAGACCTCTCCCCTCAGAGGAAGCCCACAGACAGCCAGTCCTCTTCCAGCCAGGAGCAGCTACCCTGTGTCCAGGCAGGTGTCTTCAGAGGGCCCCATGGCAGGAACCCCCCCGACAGACTAACACTCCCCATGCCAGCAGATCTTGCACTGGTCCGTGGAGCGATTGAACGCCCTGCTGTCACCAAAATGAGGAATAAGCAAGCAGCCCACCAGAGCCAACCCACCGCCACACCCCATCCCCAGCTCCAGAGAGATGCAGCAGACAGGCAACTGGAGGGCCAGTCACCACAGGTGTGCTGTTGGAGATCAGGGACAGACCAAAATTTTTTTGGGAAGACAAGCACAGAACTTCTGTTTCTCAGCTGCGTCCACAGTGACATACATCCTCGGACTGGAAGCCTTCGATCACCTACGTGATTGCCAGGACCCTGAGGGACCTGCACGAGGACCAGTTACATGGTGATGAGATACAAGAAGAATCACAACCTTCCCCAATCCAAGGTCTCTCCTCCACCACCAGGCGATGTCACAGCCCTGTCCACGGCTTTCAACAGCCCCTCACCTACAAAAGCCTCACGACACCAGAACTTCCACAGGAGAAGCAGAGCATACATGGCACAATCTCACAGTGTTATGCGACAGGCTCAAGGAAGATCCATTACATCATCTGATCATCCTGGTCTTGCCATCCAATTGCTCCAGCTGAGGCGAGATCACCAGGTTCTCAGTACGGTATTGCGCTGCTTCATTCCCTTCACGTGAAAGCTCTGTGGGAGCCTGACTCCACAGGTTCTATCAGGGTTACGTCCATTACCTCATTCACCAGGCTCCATGTCCCCATTCCTTGTTGATGGTCCACAAAGTTCTGTTCTGCAACACATGGGTAGCGTGAGGTGCGCATAGATTGTGCAGGATGCAGCAGCTTCCACGATGCTCCTCACAATCTCTGGGTCATGCTGCATATGGTGGTGAGAAGTATCTGAACCTGTTGGCCAGGATGCCAAAGTGTTCTCCACTACCGCCTTTGCCTGGACAGCCTGTAGTTGAAGATCGTCTTTCACGGGTGAGGTATCTTGAAGTGTACAGCTTCATGAGGTGTTCTGAGGAGAAAGGGTCATCACCAACAAAGAAGTTAGGGCACATCTTGTAGTGTCATGGTGTAGGGCCTGGATCTGGAAAACTCCACGATGAGGTTGCATTCCAGCCCATCCTCGAGGGTCACTAGCGTTACACCTGGCCATTCTGAAGCTGACCCGTTGCCTGAAGCATCGTATGTAGATGAAACTTGGTAGTCAGCATCAAACCATGGCAAAGAGGATGATACTGAAGAAGCCAGTGGTAATTGAACAAGGACCCTGAGTTGGCAGGAGGCTTGCAGGCCACTGTACTCCCATCTATGGCTCCAATGGGTGGGGAAAGTTTCCATCTCTGATACCACTCTTCTTGCAAGTTTCTCACAGCCTTTGTTCAGTGGTGGGGCACTGAGGAGCTCCCCACGTATTCTTACAATGAGGGCCTGCAGCCACCTCTCTGACACACTTTGCTGATGCTGTTGTGTGGCACCTCCACGCATACTGGATGTTTCTTGTATGTGGTTCCAGAGGCCAGGTGGTGCAGAGTCAGTGCCACCTTGAGTCCAGGGTCCAGGTTGGGACGGAAGTTTGGTGCTAGGCTTGGTCAACCTGGGTCTCAGACGCTCTACAACTTCGTCAAACATGGCTGGTGGCATCCTCATGAAGTGATGGACATGCACGAGGGTCTTCATTCCTCAGCCCACCACTCAACTGGTCATACAGTCCAAACTCCATTCTTCTCACGATCCATTCTCGGACCCACACAGCTCTTGGACACTCCTCTTCTCTCTCGTATAAAACTTGAAACATTCTGAACAGGTTTTGGTTTGGGGGATGAATGAGCACAGCTATCATACAGACTGTGGTCATCCATCGATGGTGGAGAACAATTGATGTGTTGAGACCAAGACCCAGGGTGGAAGGGTCTGTACACCACGGCTGCTGGACTCATACTTGAGATCCAGATGAATTTTCTTCCCCCTTTTTAAGAAAATATCAGTGTCTGACTAGGGTGTCCTTCTACATACTCTAGACATCCTCCAGACATCCTAAATATACGAGATACCTCCAGATAACAAACGTTTTGTCCATTTTTAATCCTTATATATATAATTGCATACGCTTCCATCCTTCTGTTTCCGTGCTAAATGCTGTGTAGACGTTCCCGTGTAACTTTTGTTTCCTACCTCGTTCCGTTTCAGCTGCAGCGGATGTGAGTTGAGGGGATGGCCAGAGGATGCAGACGAGGATACAGCGGACATTTAACGGATTATAACGGACATAGAACGTTTGTTGCCCATATATGTCACGGTTGTTACATCGACGCGGCGGAAAGTTCATCCATTCACAAAAGTTTTGGTGCAGCTCAAAAACTTCTTGCGTGGATGAATCTCCAGGGAAGGATGCTCGACGGATAGAGTGTATGAAACACGTATGCAATTGAGTACACAACGGATGCATAGCGTTTTCCAACTGGATGGCAAGCCTTTTAACATTTTACATCCTCTTGCATCCGTAAGTGCGTGGACGCCGGGCCTTAGACTTAACAAACGATAGCAGTAGACTGACGAAATGGGAAAACCTACAATTTGTCACTAATAGGAGAATTTTCAACAATCAAAATGATATTTTACCCCAGAATTCTTATACTTGTTTTCAAACAACACCATATAGGCTTTGGAAGGACTACTTTGAAAGTTTTAACAAAATTGTGGTTGAAATATATTAATAGCAAGGTAAGGAAAGCGAGAATAAAGTTAAAACTCTTACAAGATAGCTAGAATTAGAGGAGGATTTGGTCTGCCTAATTTGGGAGTTGTACTATCAAGCTACAACTGACATGGTTAAGGAATGGATAACATTAGAAAATTAGACTAGATTGGTTGACATTAGAAGGACACAATTTGTGTATTGGGAGTGGTATGCCCTATGGTATAAAGGAACTAAAACACAGGATTATTTAGAAGACATCATATACGGGAGTCTTCTGTGTTAAATGAGAAGAAAATAAAAAGAGACAATGTTATTGAAAATTCCAGTCTGGTTATCAACTACTGAAGCATTTTTTTATCTAAACTCACATAAGAAGGAACAAACAGTTAAATGATGGGGAAAAATTTAATGAGAAAGGTGTGAACTTAAATCGATGCAAAACTAGAAGGAACAAGGTATAAGATGAATTGGTTTCTTACGTGCAAATACATTCAAGGTAGAAAAAGACTTCAAACAGAAGGTTTCTATAATGAAATTGATGATTTAGATAAGATTTTGAACAGGTACTATGAATGAAGGTGATTAAAAATTGCATGGATATTTATTAGAATAAACTAGAAGAAGAGCAAGTTAAAAGAAACTATGATTGTTTGGAGGAAATAATTTAGATTATGGATTGATCTTAGAGAAAAAGGCAAAAAATTGTGGTTTCAAAATTATGAAATGAAACGTCAAACAGCAAATTTAAAGAAAATCTGTATAAGATGTTTTACAGGTGGCATATAAGATGTTTTACAGGTGCCCCCGACAAGAATAGCAAGAATGATTCAAGAATAAATCCGAAAAATGTTGGAAATGTCATCAGATACCTGGCTCATATTACCATATGTGGTGGACGTTGTGCGGATGCTAAAAAATATTGGACTAAAAATCCATTTTTGGAAAAAAATAAACTAAAAAGCATATCGATTTAAAATCCAGGAATATTTATATGGAATTTACTTGAACGGTCTATATGGGATACATCATACAGCAAAGATTAAAAATATTTGATTGTAAACATATAACAGCAGCTAGATTGTATTTGATAAAATTGAAAAAAATGAGAAAATACCATATGCAGGAGGAAATATTTAAGAAAATACTGGGAATGTGCTGAAATGAGTAGATTGACATTTGAAATCACGAGAACAAGATTGATAAACAATATTACAAAAATTTGGGACACTTTTCTATCAATGGTTAGACAATAAATATTAAGTAATAGAATTGTAGAATTTTAGAAAATAATGAATAATACAGATGTATTTCTTTTTATTATTATTATATCACATATATAAAAATGTTTTTAGATAGATTTTGGAAGGACTATATGAATTGTTATAAATAAACTAAGTATAGCTTTCTCGCAAAAGTATGAATGAACAAAATTATAGTCAAATGATTAATTTAATACTAGGATATTCAATTTCTATAATATGAGTTATATGTAATTGGAACTCTAATGGACTATAGAGACTATGAAATCAATGCACAAAAAATTTGTAAACCAACCGACACACTGTTTGTATACTTATGGAAGAAAGCTGGATGCTTTTATGTTTTGTTTGTTTTTGTTTGTCCTTAAAAATCAATAAAACTTTATTAAGAAAAAAAAAGAAATGGAAGAAGAAATATCACAGGATGTGTGTGCCTGGGTTTTCCCATTGACTTTCCTTTTGTTGGAGCCTTCATCTTAAATTTACTAGGGCTGTGCCAGCTTATCATTTCCAATAGTCATCTTTTATTTTGGTAAAATTTATTCCTAGGAGAGGTATCGCCCAAATTATTTTAGCAGATCACAGCAGCTAAATGAACACATGGAATCCAGGAGTAATATGAAAAATTCTGAATACCTCAATAAGTGAATATCACATTACAAAATAAGAACATTGGAGAACTAGACCTGTATATAGGGATTGGTTGGATGCTTTAAAATATTCCATTGATTTGTCTTACTATAAATTAATATTTGCTGGAGTTTTACTCAAATTATACTCTGCTTGACCATTTGCAATGTAACATTTACAGTTGCTACCCAGCAGGATCCAGAATTGTCGGGTCTATATCAGAGCTTCTAATAAAACAGATTGGACTCTTTTTCTCCTCTAAGGAGCTATAATTTTCACGTTTGTAGCTTTCCTATTAAAATCTGATACCAATCATATAGCTGGCTAGAAACCTTTGGGCCATTCACTTTCTCTTGACCCAATCACCTCACAGAGTTGTTGTTTTGGGGAAATTAGGAGGAAGGAGGAGTATCAGATATGTTGAATTAATTATAAAAAATAATAATGGCAAGATTGATTGATGAAATAAATAAATGATATAGTGACTTAAAAGTTAGTGTTGCTTTTCGGCATCCTTAGCTAATGAATGAACTGTAAAGAATGACATATATTCTGTAGTTACTGCTTTCCTCAATATCAGATTATTTATATTGCTGAGCTGGGGCAAAGGAACAAAACCAGGAATTCATAGTATTTTTAATGTAGATATTTTAGAAATAATTAAAATATTTTTCCTCAAGAATTTTTTCAGTTTCTAAACATTAAAAAGCAGGCCAGTGACTGAAACATGATAGTGATAGTTAGGACAGCCATACAAGGTAAATGTTATTGTTGTGCCTATTTGTGGTATATGTGTGTTTGTTATTCAGCCTCTTGATATGCTAGACTGGAACAGGAGATTCAAGATGCAGTCCAAAATTATACTACAAATACAATTTACAAAGGACTAGCGCTGCTTCTGGTGAATACATGGATGTTTTCTTTTCTCTTACCTCCTGTTCTGTGGTGGTCTTCTTCATATTAAGGTGATTTGATATATAGCTGCCCAAGAATTAGTTTTTCTTGTGTAAAGAACACTATTGTCAAGATGTGAAGGTGTTAGAAGTTACTAAAGAGCATCACTTGGGGTGAGGACCGGAATCCAAATTTGATCAAGTAGCAATTCTTAATTGAAGAAGGAAAAAAGAAATATTTATTCAACTTATATTGTTTGTCTCCCAAAAGTATATTCCAAACTATTACAAGGCAGACATGAGACTGAGGCTAAAGCTGAAATTGAAGTTTGAAGTAGTGATAAGCTCAGCCATGGATATAGGGGAGGAGGTTCAACAAACTCCTGGACCCATTAATCATTGCCCTATTATACATGAATATATCTGCATTAAAGGAACAGCTTTGAAACAGAGTCTCTGCTTTGTATTCAGGTTTAAATTCTAACTCTCCAGAAAAAAAAATAGGAAAGACTTGCTTGAGCAACGGTTTGGACTAGATGACCTTCAAGGTCCCTTCCAATTCTGTTATTTTATTCTTTTCTAACTGCCAAATGAAACTCTAGTGGGTGCTTCCATTTCAGCATAGAAAATACTGAGCTAAATAAAGAGTGGCCTGATCAGTACAAGGCAGCTATAATTTTTTTTTACATATTATCAGTTGTTGTTAAATATATGAAAAAGATATGTTAAACAAAACCAACAGTGCATATACAAAATTGGACAGATATGCAGTAGCTATTGGTGTTAAGCAGACACATCATATCCTATCATGAAGCTCCCCACCATAATCCTCCAAATTTTCATGAATATGCCTCATGATATAGGGAGAAACATGCCAAGCTTGTAGGTTTTCAATTGAGACCAACTGAGGCAGAAAGTAAAATAAGAAATACCTACGGGAGGAACAGCATGGCTTTTCATATGTTCAAGAGAATCCCATTAGATCCTACTTGATTTTTTTTAATCCATCTTAAACTACTATTTTCGAACATAAATTTGGGTTTTATTAATGAAATTAATTTAACTTTATTTAACTAAATGAACTTTTTGGAAATATTTAAAAATATACAAATATATAAAAGGGTACACTATTATTTTATTCAAAATTCAGATGTTCAAAACTGATGTTTCTGTTAAGGCAACTTAAAGGTAATTATCAGAAGCCCAGCAAAAAGCTGTATACAATTAATTAATTTAATTAATTAATTAATTAATTTCATTTCATTAATAAATTAAGTTAATTTAATAATTAATTAAGTTATTAACTATTAATACCTCTTTATGGGATATTTCAAAAATAAGAAAACATGCAAAAATTAATTTTCATTCATTGCTCAGCATAAGGTAGCTGTTGTATTAGCTGCTTTATAACAACACTGAATAAGTCTATTGTTAAAACAAGATAGGCACTGACAAGTTCTTTTTCTATATCCCTTATAAGGTTTCACATGCAGTTTAATTTGTTTTATGTCACAACTTCTACAAGGTATATTATTAAATCCTATAGTGAAGGTGGACTATTAATCTGTTACAGAAAGTTACAGTTGCAGTTTCTATTAATATCTTATTTATTCTGAAATACTGAATCACAGAAACATAGAGTCAGAAATAACCTAAGAGGTTATTTCAAGTTCAACCTCTTTTGAAAACCTCCAGTGAAGGGAAAGAATCACTCCAACTGGTTTCCCCTGACTGGTAACTCTCACTGTCAAGATCTTCCTAATGTTTCTTCTGTATCTACATCCTTGAACTTTAATCAGCCATTACCTCTGGAGCAAACGAGAACACGAGTGAACCTTCTAGATTCAACTTGAGCACAGCTATCATATCATATCCCCTTTCCAGCTTCTCGTAACATAACATAACTAGGTCTTTTAGCCATTCCTCATAGGATTTAGTCACCAGTCATTTACCATCTTGGTAGCCCTGCTTCAGATTTACTGTAGGCCAGCCACAAGAAGCACTGTATAAAACAGACTGTTCTAAAAAGATTAATCCATAACTTTTTCGAAATATTTAAAAATATACAAATATATAAAAGGGTACACTATTATTTTATTCAAAATTCAGATGTTCAAAACTGATATTTCTGTTAAGGCAACTTAAAGGTAATTATCAGAAGCCCAGAGAAAAGCTGTATACAAGTTTAAATTACTGTTAACACCAATGACATTTTTATATTCAGATGAACTTTACTCCCAAGAAGAGTGATTGGAAATAGATGGATGAGGTGAAGATCTGCCAAATCTTGGTAGATCAAATCAATATTAGTTGCTCTCTCAAGCAAGGCAGAACCTAAATTGAAAAAAGGTATTTCCTCCAACTGAAAGCAATGTCAAAACCTTTTTCAGCCTTGTTTATGGAGCGAGATTCCCCTTGCAGTAAGGCAGGGGTGTCAAACTCAAGACCCACAGGCTGGATCTGACCCACAGGGAAACAGCAAAGGACCAGCCTCCCGTGCCTCAGAGCTCCATTTTCGCTGGCTGAGGGTTTCAGGAAGCAACTGTGGCCGAAAACAGAGCTCAAGAACCTGTTTTCATTGGTAAAGCACTTGTGCCACCATAGGTGCCCCCTGACATGAGTGACATCGAGCTGGCCATGCCTACCCTGGCCATGCCGCCCCCAGCCCCCCCCAGGTCAAAAACCATCCTGATGCGGCCCTCAATGAAATGGAGTTTGACACCACTGCTCTATGGTATTGAACTCTGTCCAACAGATCAGCAAAAAAGAAATCATAAAATTATTAGAATTGGAAACAAAGACAGGTATTTTTTTCTTTTTCACTTTTTATTATAACAGACATGGCAACATTAGAAGTCATTAATGCTTACAACATATTTTCATATATTACCCTAACCCATTTAGTCTATCAGCTAGGAAAACAATTTTCCTTAAAAGAAATGAGGTAATGTTACCAAAGTACACAACTCTTGTATTCAGAGCAGTTTGCTGGTGTTTTCTGCAATAACTATCCCTTTAATGTTGAAGACAGGATACATCATTCTAACACTTTCAGTAACTAAGAGCAGTTTTCTTCCTGTTCAAAATAGAACATATAATCATCCAAGCATACATAATCTGGGTCATAAAACAAAATTAAGCTCTTATCTTGTCAAAATATGTGATTTTGTTCTGCATTTCTACTATCTCTGTTGAATAAAAATATATCTCAGTGAATTTTTTGAGGAGGATGATATATCTCGCATTATTAAAGCACTATTTTCATGATCTCTTTTGTTATCTTACAGTTTTTATAAGTGAGTCTGATTTTAAGAGTGCATTCGTCCTCTCTACACATTAAGACAGGTCTTGATACTAACTTACAATTTGACTGAAGAATTATTTAAGAAGTTTTTCATGCTCAGGAAATTTAAGGACCTTGGATTGAATGGACCAAGAATAAGTTATAATCATATTCAACTACAGTCAATTAAACAATTTCCATACTCTGAATCTCGGAATTCTTTGTGTGTTGCTTACTTACAAAACTTTATGGAGAATAAGAAATAATTCATCTCCTTATAGTAATAAAATAATAAACATTACTACAGAATTTCTGAGGAGCTACGGGATGGAAGGGGCTTTATGGAGGATTTTTGGAGGTTTAAATGATACAACTGCATTCATTTGTAAAAACCTTCAGTATTGCATTTCTGGATCAAAATAAGGCATGGCATTTGATCCAGCATTGTTTCTGAATGCACTCTGCTAGCTCAAGGTATTTTGAAATGTTAGACAGGTAAACATATGCTGTCCCACATTTATCACTGACTGAACCATACAATAAAAACAATGCATATCAGATAGATTTTAAATCATATCTTTCATGTCTTCTGCTTTCCTTTGGTTATCTCTTCCACATGTGCTTTTTAAATTTTTATGATTAATCAATCAAATTAATCATTTACATTAGTTACATAGCTATAACTTCATCGCACTAACATTTCTTGGTTCTGTATTCAAAATCAACCACTTATTGTTCTGTTTCATACTACTGTTATAAAACATATAAAATGGGAGCATAAAAATGTATCCCCATTTCACTGCATAGGAATCATATGTTATAAAATTAGCACCTAACTTAACATCAGGCAGTTCCTCTTTCCTAAAGATTTTTAAGTACACTAGGGGATCTAAACATCTATTGGTTGTCATGCTATCTAGCCGACTTTTAATTAGCTTGCTGATGAGCATGCCACTGAATACTTTGTCAAATGCTTTGCTGAAAAAAAATCAAAGTATATTGTATTTAGGGATATGCAACTCTTAGAACTCAAATTGGAAAGATACTTTGGAACCAGCTGTCCAAGCCTCCTATCTTTTTTGGGGATCACACAGTAGCCACACAGTTCTAGGAAAATGCATCTTTCTTTCTTTCTTTCTTTCTTTCTTTCTTTTTTTCTTTCTTTCTTTCTTTCTTTTTTTCTTTCTTTCTTTCATTCAATTTCTGAGGCCACCCATCTTAGTGAATATCTGGGTGGCTTATAATTCAGAAAATATATTTCAATGATTTTTTTAAATTAAAACAATAAAAACAGTAAAACCAATGAAAACATTAAAAAGAGCGTTGTCTCACCTGAATGCTTCTTCTCATCATGACAATGGAGAATCCATGGATGGGCTGACACATGCCTTTCTGCCCAGGGACTGAGTCCAACTGTTTCACAGTTGGAACACTGTGATGTCCACAGTCCACATCCTTCATCAACTGTCATTCCCCCCAGTTCACGATGAAGGCGCGGCACTCTGTAGGATTCTTCTGTTGCTAGATGAAGGACCTGACTACCTCCCAGGGAGGGAATGGATTCTCCATCGTCGTGATGAGAAGAAGCGTTCAGGTAAGACAGTGCTCTTTCTCCAGCACGACGATTGGAGAATCCATGGATGGGACATACCAAAGCCTGGTGTTCCTATGGGCAGGGATTATGATCCTGAGTCCCCCTAGCTACATTCACTCTCTGAAGCACCCTCGTCCCAGAGGCAGCATCAGCTGAGGCAAAGGTGTCCAACTTATAGTGGCACACAAAGGAAGATGGTGAGGACCATGTTGCCACCCTGCAGATCTCAATTAAAGCCCGTGTCACCCATGCAGCTGTGGTCACGGCGCTTCGCACAGAGAGGGTGGCTAATTGTCTGGGGACCGGAATCAACTGTGTCTCATAGGCCTTTGCAATACACACCCTTATCCAGCAGCCTATGGTCGATGAAGTGTCCTTTGAACCCAGAGAGGAAGGTTGAAATGAGACAAACAGTGATTCAGATTTTCGGAGAGGCAAAGTCCGTTTTATGTACTTGTTTAAGGCTCTCATGTCCAGAGAATGCCATCTCTGTTCCAGTACATAGGAAGGACCTGGACAGAAATTTGGCAACACTATCTCCTGGGCCCGGTGGAACCAGGAGTTGATCTTGGGGAGGGATCCGCGATTGAAGAACCAACCCTGTCTCGCATTGGAAAGTAACAGAGTTCCTCTCTCACAGAGAGAGCAGCCAATTCACGAGATTCGGTCTGGCCAATTGATGGCAAACTTAAAAAGGTGATCTTAAAAGAAAAAAAATCGCAGACTAGTATACCTGAGAGGTTCGAAGGGTAGTAAGGTAGAGGTACATATAAACCTTAGCACTAGTCCCAGGTTGGATGCCTCTGAGAGACAGGTGGCTTGTTTAAATTGACTGACCCTCAAAAAAGAGCACACCACCGGATGGTGTGCTATGGAGTTTAGGTCCCACTAAGTCAATAACTAAAGACAAGGCTGCTACTTGTTCTCAGATAGTATTAGGGGAATAACCCTTTTATTCAGACCCTCTTGCAAAAAGCATCCAGGATCTGAGGGATGGAAGCTCCAGGAATGCCTTCCAGTAGAATTGTAAATTCTGTTGGTGGAAGGTCTCCTGGAAGCCTGAATCATCTGTATCACCCTCCTTGAAAAGTTGTCCCTCGACAAGAAGCCGCCAGGGCAGTCCAACTGGAGCCACTGAGGCTCTGGATGGACCAAGACCCCCTGGCTGCAGAGAGATCCTGTCTTTTGAGGGATTCTCCAAAGCTGAAACACAGGAGAGACTGATGAGGTCTGAAAACCATGGCCATCTGGACCAATGGGGGTGATCAGCAAGAGCTCAGCCTGCTCCACAAGAAATTTCCTGATTACTCTGGGTATAATGGGACAT
>BHFT01043704.1:0-49260 GCA_004320025.1 Laticauda laticaudata | reverse complement strand
CATATATAAAAAATCCAACAATGAAAAAAAAAATATTACTTTGACATCCTTGTTTAAAATCGCCACATAATCACTTCTGTCAAAACTTTTACAGATTCTTTCTTTTCTTTATGGTGTCCTTTCAAGTCTTAAATATATAAAAAAAAGTTCTCACCAAACCAGCACACTCTCTGTTCTCTTCCGTTCCGGAGCTGTCCCAACTTCAACAGCTTTAATGGCTGCCTCTTTGCCGCTGGCAAAAAGAACTTCTCCTGGATCTACCATCGACAGGACGCGCTCTTTACATTCACCGTCTCTTCGGGATGGCTTAGATCCGATTGGACTGTCCAGGAGCAAAGATATCGGCAGTGAAAATTCATTTTTTTATTACACTCACATAGATCAGTCAAAATGACCCAGTAAATCAGAGTTCATCCCATTAGAGAAAATGGTAAAAAAGGGAACTTGTACACAATCGACAAGGTGATTTGTTAGATGCTCAGTTGGTGTCCTTATTTCCATACAGAGAGAAACATCCACAGCGATATTTTACACTAACATCGGTTGCATCTACCTAAATTAATTGCTGACTGCCCCCCACTTATCATCCCTGATTTAACAGTCATTGCTGTTGTGAGGCCTCATTACCATAGATTCATTACTTCTATCCTGAAATATTACACTGCATTAACTGGTAATTAAAATTGAGCTGAACTTGTCAAGCAAATAAACAAATGTATTATCTTTGATTCTTGTCCTTGTTTGTTTTCAAACCCAGTAATTTACAAATGGATTCATTCATTGTTACAAATTAGCATATTGCTATCTTGCTGTGTTTCTAAGCTGGAAATTTGCAAAAGAGCAGAAAACTAACCATATGGCACTATCTTTGAATTGTAATTTCTTTCTGTAAATTATGGCAAGTATGTTCTTGTCCTCCAAGATCCCTGTAATTGTTTTTCCAAGGCTTAGTTTCTTGATTTGCACTTCTTGATTGTTTCAGTAAGCATCTTAGCTGGAGCTATTGTAATATAATGATTAAAAATGATATATGAATCAATTCCTGTTGTTTTTAATCTTGCCTCTTCCATGAAATCAACTAGGTGGCCTAGAAAAATGTGCTCTTTTTAATCTCATTTTTAACTGTCTTCCTTCCCCCTTAATCTGTAATGTTTTATATCTATATCTGAATTTCCCTATAAGGGCTAGATAATCACCTTTGCTTCAATGCATTGAAAACTTGATACGTAATGCGTGGGTCTGAGGGATGGTATCAGTGTTGGTGGGAGAGATCTTGGTATATGATTAGGCTGTTGTTTACTATCAGCTCGTTTGTCTAGTTCCAACTACCAAGGTCTCAACCACCAACACTAATAGGGTAAGCACTAGCAGATTAAATGAGAACAACCCCCACTCCATTTTAGCATGATAATGTTACCTAGTTTGGTATTGAAACGTCTGCAAGAAAACAACCAGGCTTAGAGCATCGTTCAACTCTGAGCTACAAATATTATCTTCCAAATATATTTTTGACAAGATTAAAACTAGCCAACTATATCGTCCTTACAAAAATGGAAGAAGCAAAACCTAGCATTTCTAGATTGTATACAATTAATAATATAACACAAGATTTCATATATATATCATCATTTTTATGGACAAACCTATCAATAAATAATGTTAACAAAATGGTTGTAAAGGTTACAAGCTATTGTAACTTAAGCATGACACTCTCAGATGTAATATAAATTCTAAATTACAGGTAGTCCTCGACTTACAACAGTTCATTTAGTGACCGTTCAAAGTTACAATGTCACTGAGAAAAGGGACTTATACCTTTGCAGCATTCCAATGATTGTGTGATCAAAACTCAGATGGTTAGCAACTGGCTCATATTCTCATATTCTTGCTGTGTCCCAAGGTCATGTGATCACTTTTTGTGACCTTCTGATGAGCAAAGTCAATGGGGAAGCCAGATTCACTTAACAACTGGGATATGAACTTATCAACTGCATTAACAATGAGGCAAGAGAGTTGGTAAAATGGGGCTATATTAACATACTTGAAATACCCTTTTCTGATTGGTTCATAAATGCCACTTGCTGATTGGTTCAAAAGCATGAACCTAATTGGTTCGCATTGCCGCCTTGTGATTGGCCCACCAGATCGGCGGGAGATTCAAAGAGCCGTCATTGGCCGTGAGCAGCCGCTATAAAAGAGGCTCCCGCGGCTCCACAGTTAGAACTGATGGCAAGGAAACAAATAAAGAGCGAAAGTCACACTGGTCTCGAGTCTCTTTTTCCTGCGATCTGACACTAGAACTACGAGGATGGGATTCTGAGACAAAGGAAGAACCAGTCGAGCATGTGGCAACAAAGGGCTGACCAACCGACGAGATGGCCGGCAGCAACTCGCCACCCTCACTATTCGACCCAACGACAGAGGACTGGGAATCGTACATCGACCGATTCCTCATGTTCCTTAAGAGCAACGATCTGCAAGGGATCTCTGATAAAAGGAAGAGAGGTGGTGTTCCTGACACACTGTGGGCCCACAGTGTTCAAATTGGCCAAAGCATTTGGCCAAACCTCAGAACGTCAAACAGATGCATGGCCAGAGTTGGACCGACTACTAAGAGCCCATTATGCACCAGGCATCTCCAATCTCATCTGGAGACATGAATTTTATAAAGAGACCAGAGAGAGGTAAGAGTGTCGGGGAATGTCGTAGCGGCTCTCGAGGACGTTGGCGGTGCATGTGAGTTTCTCAATATGGACAAAGCCATGAGAGACTGCGTGGTTCTAGGACTGAGGGATCTCACATTACAGAGCGACTACTGACCTGGCCAACATCCCATTTACCGAGGCCATCGCTGAGGCAACCGCAGCTGAAAGTCGCAAAGAAGTCAGCAGCAATCATGCAGAAAATGAATGCAGTGACCCAGCAACATGGGCAGAAAACAGGCCAACACCAAGAAAGGAAACCAGAGGGAAACCAAAAAGACCACCACCACTACCCGCACACCATGAGGACGTCGAGTCCTTATCTGAGACAGACAACGAGGAGGAAGAGATACACAGACTCCAGTCAGAATGGTACAGAGAAGAAAGGAGAAATTCAATCCCCAGCATACGAAGAAGACAACTAGAAAACAAAGACTGACCTTGAAGACTACCAGGGGAACAGGATCCCTGTAGTTGGAGTTGGACATTTTCAAATAACCTTCAAGGAACACTCAGAAATCCACCCATTGATGATAGTGGACAGGGATCGGCCAAGCCTGCTGGGGCTAGAATGGTTTGCACCTCTGGGGATCGAAGTGACTGGCATAAACTGTGTAATAAACCAGTCTGCATTCACCGAGCAGACTGAGAGAGAGCGAAAGCTTGAAAGACTTCCAGGACGTTTTTGACTGGAAGCTAGGCAAGTACAAGGGTCCCCTATTAATTTAATTTGAACCCAAACATAGCATCAATCAGTTAAAGGCATTGGCAGGTTCCATTTGTACTCAAACCAAAGATCGTTGAGCAATTGGATAAGCTCATCGCACAGGGGGTACTGGAAAAAATAGACCACGCAAGGTGGGAAACCCAATTGTGACCCCGATAAAGCCAGATAGATCCATACGAATCTGCGGAGACTATAAGCCCACCCTTAACACGTGCTACAACAAAAGTGCATACCCCATCCCAGTGTGCAAGACTCTTTACATTCGCTGGGGGAGGAAAAATCTTTGCGAAGCTCGACCAGGCGCAGGCATACCAGCAATTGCCCGTTGATTCCGAAACAGTGGAGGCACAAACAATTGTGACTCACAGTGGGGCATTTAAATGCAACAGGTACAATTTGGAGTCAGTGTGGCCCCAGGGGTGTGTTCCAAAGCCTGATGGAACGTCTTTTACAAGGAATTAAAGGTGGTTAACCCTACTTCAATGACGTGCTGGTAAGCCGCTGAACAAAAAACCAATTGGAAAGCCCCTCAGGGAAGTCCTAAAAAAGATTTAAGAGAGCGGGCTCAGGATGAAAAAAAGAAAATGCCAGCTGGTCACCGAGAAAGTGAATTCCTGGGATACCTAATAGACAAAGAAGGAATTCACCCCACCAAAAAGAAGAAAATAAAAACCATAAAAGAAGCCCCAGCAACAAAACAAAACAGAATTACAAGCATTTCTGGGACTCATTAATTTTTATAATGTTTTTTGCCTCAGAAGGCAACAACGGCGAGCCACTGCATAGACTAGTCAATAAGACAGCTACCTGGCCGGCGGGCCGACGGGAAGAAACCGCGTTCCAAGGAATAAAAGATCTGCTGACATCCAAATTGATACTTATTCAATACAGCGAAACCCTACCACTACAGTGACATGCGACGCATCACTTTTGGCGTCGGGCCAAACTAAGCCACCACTACCAGATGGAGAGAAGCACCCAATCGCTTTCTACTCCAAGATGTTGAGCCAAGGCAGAGAGGAACTATAGCCAGCTGGACAGAGCATTTAGCAGCATCACTGGAGTAAAGCGTTTCATGAGTATCTCTACGGTAGGACTTTCTTACTTGTTACTGATCACAAGCATCCTCGGTACTCGCAGGAACAAGCCACCCAAAACCATATTGTCACCCGGATGACAAGTGGTCCGGATTCCTGGTTCGCATATAACTACCAATTAAATAACCACCGTCAGGGAAGAGCATATCACACTCAGGAAGCCCTGAGCCGTTCCCCCCGCTGGACCTGGAAAGATGCCCGGCACTGACCATGTCACACTACAAATAGAGACCTTGCCAACAACTAACCATACAGCGATCAGACATTGCAAAAAGACCTCTAGAGACAGACCAACTTGCCGTGGATTTTTTAAACGTGGGTAGAAAAGGTGGCCGGAAACTGATGGCAACACATTTAAACCCTTCCAACCCAACAAACTGAAGCTATCGATATTGAAGGGATGTATACTGTGGGGGAATAGAGTTGTATTCCCAAAAAAATTGCAGGAAAAAGTACTGTGCATGCTACATGAGGCACTGGTATCGTTCAAATGAAATCCTGCCAGGAGTTATGTCTGGTGGCCCAGGATAGACAAAGACATGAACATGGGTGGGAATGTGCAACAAATGCCAAAAAGCCAGACCCCCCCTCCCCCCTACCCTCAAGTGGGAGACACCCAGGGGCCCCTGTCGAGAATCCATATAGATTGCCGGACCACAAAGGGATATACATTTTTAATAATTGTCGATGCTCTCCAACTGGTGGACGGTCACAGTCATGCAAGTCCTTATGACGACAGAAGACCATTCATCAAACGTGTCTAACGACAAACTATTCGCAAACATGGGTTTCCGGATGTTAGTCTTCAGACAACGGGCCGCAGTTCACAGTGCTGTCCATTCGAAAAAATTCCTCACCGAAATGGGTAATACCGACTGCACCTAACCATGCCCACTCTCCCAGCTACAAACGGCATTGGGCGGAATGCATGGCTTCAGCTAAACTAAAGAGGCATAAATAAAAATAGACATTGGGTGACATTTCAAGGAAAATCAATAAAAATGCTAACCCATTCAACATATTAACACGAAACGTCGACTAACAAGAAGCCCAGCAGAACTTCTGGATGGGCAGGGGAAAATACGCTTACCACCTGGACAGATTATACCCAACATACAATCCGAAAGCCACCAGACTCCCCAGGTCTAATACCGCAGCATTCAAACAGGGGATCTGGTATACGCAAAAAATCTTATGGGGGACCCCCTTTGGATAAACCTAGCGTGGATATTAACTCAAAATAATAGGGACCCGGTCACACCGACTAGAAACAGAGGATAGGAGAAGCTAGAAGAGACACATAGACCAACTAAGGTCTAGACAATAGAAAGAAACACCGACGAACCCAAGAACGCACAACAACCACACACTCAAAGCCACACCAAACAGACTATAATAAAACCAGAGGGGAGAGATCAACCAAATATTAAATCAAAGGGCCAGGAGAAAAATCCAATTATATATAAACAATCCAACAAACCAAACAGCAAACCACTCACGGTAGCCCATTTAGAAACCCAAATCTACTACCAGGCAGAAGATTCGCAGAAGGGAACCTGCAGTGGAAAACCAACAACGAGGCCACTCTAGAAAGGCAGCTGAGCCGACATCAAACCAGCCCAGAGAGACAGGGCGGAGCGCAGAGCCAACTCAACCAGCCGGGTAGACGGGTGGGAGCGCCAGAGCTGATTTCACCCTTCCAGGGAGGTTCCACCGAGAAGGAGAGGAGAGACAACGATCTCGTCCGAACCAAGTCCGAGAAACACCGCAACTGAGCTGCGCAGTTCAAGATAGAAGGAAACCATAGAGCCTGGCCCTACTTACCAGGACTACGTAACGTTAGTTTGGCACTGAACCAGAGGGGAGGGTTCTAGATTAACATACTTTTAAATTACCCTTTTTCTGATTGGTCCATAAATGCCACTTAGTGCATTGGTTCAAAGCGCGCAGGCCTGATTAGGTTTGCATGCCGCCTTTGTGATTGTGCCTGCCAGATCGCGGGAGATTCAAAGAGCCGTCATTGTCCTGAGCCTGCGAGGCAGCCGCTAGCATAAAGAGTCTTGCCACGGCTCGTGATTCGGTTAGAACTGATGCAAGGAACCAAATAAAGAGCTGAAAGTCACACTGGTCTCGAGTCTCTTTTTCCTGCGATCTAACACTTTTTGTGACCTTCTGATGACCAAAGTCAATGGGGAAGCCAGATTCATTTAACAACCGGGTTATTAACTTATCAACTGCAGTGATTCACTTATTAACAATGAGGCAAGAGAGTTGGTAAAATGGGGCAAAACTCACTTAGCAGAAATTTCAGCCTCAATTGTGGTCAAGGACGACCTGTATTACTAGTTTTTACCCCAAATTGATGAACACTTGGATCCTCAGAAGAGTACATAGTGTAATACTGTATCTGTTACAGATTAGGCTGGGATTATTGTTCCAGCTGTTTTGTAAAGATTGTGTATATATATTTCTTTTCAGGAATCCTCACATTGTATTGAACATCGATCTTGCTCCTACAATTCTAGATATTGCTGGCCTGGACATTCCACCTGACATGGATGGGAAATCCATACTAAAACTGCTGGATTCTGAAAGACTGGTCAATAGGTAAGGGTGGAAAACATGCAGTAGACTTACATATCCTGCAGTCCACTGTTCTTTCAGCAAACACTAGATTTGATTATTAAATAGAGCATTATGGTACATTTGGTTCTGTTTTTTTGTACATTGGGAAAATATTCTATGAATCTTTCATGGAAAGTATTTCCACATATTACAGATTTCAAATTTCCCTTGTAATGTTTTTTTTTTAAATCGGTGCTATTTTTGTTATATAGAAATTGTTAGGGGAAAGAAAACACACACATATAAGAAATACTGCCTGTTAGTATCTCTGCTATTTTTAATCTTATCCTGATGCGGGGGGGGGAGGGGGGAATTGAGAATTTTAATGTGGTCTGGGGGCATGGGTGGGAAGCAGTTTCTTTTTTTCTCAATTTGATACCACTCTAAGTGGAATAACCAAGATCAATTAAATGAGGTTTTCATTCTTTTTTTTATACCTAGAATCAAATAGCTATCCTATTCTGAAATTTTCTATTCCTATCAATATGCTTCACTATTCTATAGTGTCTGGATAATGGGTGTTCTACAGATCTAACAAGTAGTAGGAGAGATATAAGGAATCTGAAACTGAAACTAATGTCCACAATAAATATTTGGGATGGATGGATGGATGAATGGGCAGATGGTCAGACAATAGGCAGGCAGGCAGAAACTATTTGTAATAAACAATGTTTGGAAGTGATTTGTCTTAATCATTAATAGGCTAATATTTGCCTAACCCGAATAGCTGTTGCTGTTATCCAAAGATTAATAATGAGGCACACATGGTTACCAAAGTCCTGTTGATTTCAAAGTAGTATTCCCAACCTTCATAATTACACATAATTTTTTTCAACAATAGAAATCTTGCACATCAAGATTTTTTAAACAATAGAAATCAGGCACACCAAGATTTCAGTACATATGGGCATCTTAGAGAAAACAGTCAAAATCTTACAAAATAGTTTATCAGATAGGATTTCATAGAATTTTCCAATAAGTTCATCAAAATTTCATTGGCTTTAACAATCTGGCAAGATTTGGAGCATTTTTATCTAAATTCTGTTATAATAACAGATTAGGTATTATGCCATAATACTAGATTAGCTGCTTCTAACCAGGATCTGTAAAAGTTTGCTAAACCTGCTCTAGCCTGTCTGAATAAAACACTGATAAACAATTATACATTTCTGAGTCTTTAGATAACTAAAATAGGTTTCAGTGAAACATTTGGGATCTTAAACAGAGTTAAAACAACAAGTTTATGCTAATCGTAGTTAAATATGATTCAGTTATGCTTCAGTTTTTCCAGATTCCATTCGAAAAAGAAAATGAAGGTTTGGAGAGATTCATTTTTGGTGGAGCGAGGGTAAGTAGTTTTGAAATGTGCTTTGTTTTATTTTTTGAGAGACTTCATTGCTCGAAGCATAAGTTGCTAGAATTATTGCAGTTAAAGTCAGTTGTTTATCTTAAATTATGCAAATTCTTCAGCAATATTATGGTTTTTGGGGGAAGTTGCTTTAATAACAAAAATGTATTTATTGGTAGATTCATTTTTACTGGAACTGTTGTACAGTAAGAACACATATAGTTGAATATGATCAAAATAATATCTCAGATAATTGTTTTTAATGTGATAGATAGTTCTCTGCCATAGTTAATGAATTCAGTCTATTGTAAAAGCTAGAGACTGAATCATACTATCTAGTTGAGCAATTTGCTTCCTGTATAACCATCCAGATGTTTCTGCGGGATTTCCAGAGGAGGCTTATTGCATTCTTCCTGTATTTTAGTTCTTCAGTAGTTGTTTCCTAGAATCACATTGTCTCTAAAACATCAGGCTAGATCAAACTGTTATAGTCAATAGCCACTGATATGGGTTCTTCATAAATCCATATTTAGCCATCATGCTATTCCCTTGAGAGGCAGCTGCATTACATAAAGCACAACAGAGGAATGAGTAGTACTAGTAGTAAATCAAAGAAACTAAAAGCATGAGATAAGCAAAAGGAAAAGAAAATACATGTAGTCCTCTACTTACAACAGTTCATTTAGTGACCGTTCAAAGTTATAGAAGCACTGAAAAAAGTGACTTAGGACCATTTTTCACACTTACAACCACTGCAGCATCCCCATAGTTACGAGATCAAACTTCAGATGCTTGACAACAGGCTCATATTTATGATAATAGCAGAGTCCCAGGGTCATGTGTTCAATTTTTGTAACCTTTTGACAAATGGGACAATGACAAATTTTGACAATGGGGAACAAATGGATTCATTTAACAGTCGTGTTACTAACTTAACAACTGCAGTGATTCATTTAACAACTGTGGCAAGAAAGGTTGTAAAATGGAATAAAGCTCACTTAACAAACGTCTCACTTAGCAACAGAAATTTTGGGCTCAACTATGGCCATAAGTTGAGGACTACCTGTATATATAGATAACCTTGGTTTTTAGATATTCTCTAGGGGACAGGTGTCAAAACCTCAATGACACATTGTCAAGTGACATATTGCAACTTTTTTCCCCTTCACTAAAACAGATGTGGAGGTGGCCAACATGTAAGAGTTTGACACCCCTGCTCTAGGAAGACTACAGCTCAGAATCAGTCCCTCAATATAGGCAAGGAATTATACGGGTTTTTTTTCTATAAGTTCAGAATAAATTTGAGTTTAATTGTGGTCGTAAGTACAGGACTGTCTTTGTAGCTTGATCTAATTTACAACAAATCATAATTTTCTATGTTCGCAAATTATCCTTGTTTCCACCCTGTCCTTGTATTACTTCACACAGATTGTCCTCAGTTAATGGCAATAATTGGGGCTGGAATTTCCCTCATTAAGCAGCCCAAGCATGGCATCAGACATGACCACACTGCTCAGTAATGGTGGTTCTGGCACTTCTGGTCACCAACTTTAAGGACTGGTCATAAATCCTATTTGTTCAGCACTGTTGTCAGTTGACCAATTGCTGAACAAGTGGTTGTTAACTAAGGACAATCTGTAATTGCCTTTTATTATTTCAACTGCACTTTTCTTTTTCAAGAATCTCAGCAGTTCCAGGCAACCAACACTTTTTTAGTATTCTTTTATTTTTAAGCCATTTAATTTTCCTTCAGATATTTGTTTTATGTTCAGTTTTCATCCTTTCCCTTATGTGTCCATGCTACAGCGGTGTGCTTTTTCATGATAATAAATTATTTTTGTGTTCTGTCCAAAATAATTTATCACCTATTCACTCTTAGTGCCATGCCTTCTGATTTTATCAGGTGCATTATCTAAATACCATATTTCTGCTGCATTCAACTGATTATTAAATTTGTCCTAACAGTATATCGATACTTGACAAAAGCATCCGTTCCCTATGCTATTCATTCATGAAAATGCATTATATATGCGATACTGATTAGTATGTATAAGAACAGTGATTCCATGAATAAAAAAGAGGCAAAAACTTTAATAATGAATACAGAATTCAATCCAATTCATGATTGTGATTGGTAGATTTCAGTGTACTTTTCTGACAAACCATTATAAATTGTATAGTTTTTTAAAGTTATATATTACAAAAAATAAGAGAACTATTTTCTATTCAAGTCACGGAATTCAGCTTTATTTTATATAGTGTGCTAAGAAGCATGCAAGTGAAGCAGTGAGATCAAGAAATAAGAATATGAATAATCAAATAGCGAATGTTATCTGATGGCTTTATCTTGCAGAAAATTTGCCTTATATAGTACAGTGTCTCTCAAATTTTCCTTCACTACGGACTCCCTTTAAATGCCTTTTGTGGCCATGGATTCCCAAAACTTGACTCAAGATTTAAATTATAATATTTCTTCAAGCCTTCGCGGAGCCCCTGTGATGACATTGTGGGCCTCTTAGAGGTCCACAGACCACTAGTTGAGAACCACTGAAATAGTAGATATACATTAATCCAAATTTGTTAATTGGGTTGTGTCAATTTCATTATTTTTTAACCTTTTTAAAGCACCTGTACTTCCATAAGCAAAAAAGCATCTTTTTTTTTTCCAGTAAGCTGTTGCACAAAAGAGACAATGAAAAAATGGATGCTCAAGAAGAAAATTTTTTGCCCAAATATCAACGAGTGAAAGATCTCTGCCAGCGAGCTGAATATCAAACTGCTTGTGAACAACTTGGACAGGTGAGAAACCATTTGTCAAAAGTATTCAGGTGTCCTGCATCTTGAGATTGAAGTATCATAACAAAGGCTTAAAAATCCCTTCTTTTGATTTTCCAGGTGGCAACTGGCAAAATTAGCAGAATAATTTTTCCTTCTGCTTATGTTTCGGTCACAGGAAATGTATTCGAGAGAGCAGGGTGTGGAATTTGAGTGAACGCTAAGAAATATTCCCTCTCTTTTTAAAAATTTCCTTCAGATAAACAAACTTTCATATAATTTTTGATTTGGAAATTCCAGAGGTGGTGAAGAGTATGCATGTGAGACTATTGCTTTGTCTCTTTAAAAAAAAAGAATAACAAAGTTGTACGGGACCTTAGAGATCTACTAGTCCAACCCCCTGGTGAAGCAGGGGACCCTATACCATTTCAGTTAAATGATTATCCAATCTCTTCTTAAAAGTGTCCAGTAATAGAGCATCACTCACATCTTCTGAAAGCAAGCTGTTCCACTGGTTAATTCTTCTAGCTGTCAGGAAATTTCTGTAAAAAATGTGCAAAAGTTGTACTGTTCACTCCTAGAATATTCCAGCTTTCTTCAGAAAGTTCTATTTTTCTCTAAGACAGTAATGGTTTGATGACCTAGAGTGTAACACAAATGTAACAAAATCCAAAATGTAAATAAATGTCCTTAAATGCCTCCAACTTGGCCCCACTGTTCAATAATTCTCAGTTGGAGATAAAACTTATTCAAAAATAGTCTTCAAAAGAAAGCAATATAGTCTGAACTTAATGAGCAGATAGAGGTGAAATAAAAACCCAAAACAAACTACAATGAAGGAAATTCCACAGTGGACCAGGATAAGTAATTACTAACTTCAAGGAGATAACAAGGCACAGTCTGTTGGAAGGACACCAACTTAAGCCCAAAATAAAACACGCTTTGCTTCTGTTTTAACTGTCTCTCTTATATACTATTCTCCCCAGCTGCAACCAGTGAGGGGGATCATGGCTGCTTTCTCTCTCATAAGCCAAGTTGTTTCCTCCTCCGTTCCTCCCTGCATGTCCTAAGAGGGGTGGGCCTGGTTCTTCCTCTTACTGCCCAGCCAGCCTCTGCCCTTCCCCAGCCTCCTCCACAATTTCCGGAGCCACACCTACACTCCCTGTCAGCTGTTCCTCCTCTCCCTCAAAGTCCGACTCCAACAAGGGCATGACAAATAGCTAACCTTTTCATGGTCACGTGCTGACAGTGCATGCGCGCATGCATGCCTGCACCCATAATGCAATGCAAAGCTGCTGTTGGGAGGCACGCACACATGTGCAGTACATCTCTTCCAGGTGATGGCTTGCGTGCTGGCAGAAATGGCTCTGTGTGCCACTTCCAGCATGCGTACCATAGGTTCACCCTCACGGCTCTAAGACTACAGCAGTAGTCTTTCCTGGGGATCACCTCTGCTCCAGATTTACCCCTGAAAATTTTGCCAAGAAAACTGCAGGGAGGTGTCTAGGCAATCAGCAGGAGTCAACACTGACTTGAAGCCACCACCCCCTTCAAAAAAAAAGTTGGATCATCTCTTTTTTTATAAATATTTCTTCAGAAATTAGGCAAAGAAATAAAAGCTGATTTTATAAAGAAATAAAAGCTGATTTATTTTTCATTTTATGACACAACTAAATATTAAAAGGATGCCAGAACACCATCACTAGCTCAAAATGCCACTTTTAAAGTTCATTTTACTCTAAACTGGTGCCATTGTATTTTCTACCATCTCTCTATGTTGATACTTTTATGGACAAAGAAAAAAACCATCTCATTAGCTTTTCCCCTTTCCTGCAGTTTTCTGTTCTGCAGCAAGGTCTAGAAAAATATTTTAAAGACCATGACTAATCCTTTAGATGACTCTTTGTAAATGGTTATTTTAGCCCTGCTTTATCCCCTGGTTATTACAGGCTGCTTGAAGTAAGCAGCTTTCCAAACATTATACATACCTTTTGCCCTTTCTCTTTCTTGTTTTGAAAGAAGTAATAAAGTCTTGCTGCAGTGTTTACAGAAAATGAATAGCTACCCATAAATTCCATTGGCTGTACTGCTAGTAGAGAAGAAATGATGAAATTGCTGCTGCCTGTGTGTTTGTTGTCAAGGAACCAAAGAATGGTTTGAAGCATTTCAGCATGAATTGGTTTGGGCACCACAGCATATGATAAAATGGAGCAACAAAGAACATTACAGAATTTGCAGGCATTGAGTTGATTAGTCAGAGCACATGTCCAAATAGTGACCATTCCCATCCTTCATTGAGTCACTGTCCTACACCTGTTGCTCTGTCTAGACAATAAATGTCTAGGCGGGAAAAACATGTGTCAGGAGACAAAAACTGTTTTTACAGTATATTTATACAAAATGAGCCAAAGCTGTGAACAGTGGGTATTTTTTAATGAATGAGTGTTACTGTTCTTTCAGTATATAGTGTTATCTCGTTCTCTCTCTTAATAATATGTGCCAAATGCAAGCTATTGATATGTAAGACTGTTTTTATACTAAGCCAAACTCTGAATTCCATAATCTAATGTTGTGTCTTCTAAGACTGAATTCTAAATCCTTTGTATACAGAACACTTGCTAATCAGGATTTTCTATTCATTTATTCAGACATTTATAAATAACTCCTATATGTACATTGATCATGTAGTTTCTGATGATACATTTTTGTACCTAAAGCCAGTTTGGGAATGTTCATATCATTCTTTATTTCTACATGGAATAACCTTTCAGAGGCATTTCAGATGGATACAGGTAAATCATGGTAAATCAGGGTAGAAGTAGTTGCATATGGCTCATGAGTTGCTCACCTGTGCTCTATAGGAATCATCTTCCATCCAGGTGCTACTTAAGTGTTCATATGTTATATTAATTACTCTGTATCTGTTTTGGTCTCTTGTTTCTGTGGATACAAAGATAAATATATGATCAGGTTTGAGATCATTACAGTCCTTGACTTACAATCACAGTTGAGACCAGAATTTCTGGTGCTAAACAAGGCAACTGATTTTACAACCTTTTTCTCCACAATTGTTAAGTGCATAACTAACGTTAACTCAATTGTGTGGTTATTAAACAAATCCAGTTTCATTTTGCTTGTCAGAAGCCCACTGGAAAATTCACAAATGGTGATTGCATGACTCCAGGACGTTGCAAGTTTTGTAAATACATGCTAGTTGCCAACTATCTGAATTTTAATCATGGGACTATAGGGATGTTGGAAAAATCATAAGTTGTAAATCACTCTTTTCAGTGTTGTTGTGACTTCGGTCATTAAATGAAAAGTCATAAGTTGAGAATTACCTGTATCTCAAAAGAGAAGTCATATTTCTGTCCCTGCTGCTTCTCATCTGAAACGTGTGGACTCTAAAGCAAAAGAAAATCTGCTTCTCGTGATTCTTTTTAAAACACACGGGGTCTTGGTTCATTTAGATAAGTTCTATCTATTGTGGAAGTATAACATTACCTCCCTTGTGTATTGTGCTGTTAGCTTGAATAGTAAAATTATCTGACCATACCATATTAGCAATACATTTTAAATATATTATCCCTTTACTTTCAAAATCATTATTTATAAATTTACTTACTAGCTCTTTTCCCATGTTTCACTACAAAACTATGCGATCGGGCTTAGTTTTGGGGGAGGAAAATAAGGTCGGGGGGAATGTGCCTTTGCCTACCAGCATCCATTGGTATTCATCTGGCTAGCATCCTGTCAGTGCATGAGAGTTGAGGGATGTTTGGAAACTGAAACATGGAAACTGAAACAGTATTTGCTGTGTGAGCAAGAAGGAGACAGCAAGGAGCCTGGGCATGGCTTAGCTCAACTATTCTGTACTAAAGCTGGTTGCTACTGTGAAACTAAAACTGAAACTCTTCTCCTCTGCTTGTGTTTTGCATTTGGAACAGAGTTCTTTTCAGGTGGGAAGGGGGAGTAGAACTCCTTAGCATCAGAGCATGTTCATCAGGGGTGGGATACGACAGGGTAAACTACCTGTTCAGGATTTATGAGCTTCCCTGCATGTGAGCCGCGAGCCTGTAAATCGTCATCAGCACACTGCGTGCAGAGAAGCAGCCTTTGAAACAGTCCTCTTTTCCTGCTTTTTTAACTGCAGCTGTGCCTCATTCGGCAGCTGAAGTTGAACAATCAGGAAATAAAGATCAGTTAAGAGCCTGGGTGGGCAAAAACATCAGCAGATATAGAACCGGTTCTATATCAGCTGCTCTTCAGAGCGACTGGTTCTACAGAGGTGGACAGAACCGGTAGAAACCCACCCCTGATGTTAATAATAACATACAAAATACTAATGCTCTGATGGTCATTCTGAAAAATCCTTTCTTAGAGAGCAACCTAGAACCAAGAGAAACATATGTGCCAAATTTCAAGTGTGTAGGCTTTACGGTTCTGGAGATTTTGTGATGATGTGTGAGTGGTATTTTGCTTTTATATATATAGATATTTACTGGGTTCAGGAGCCTAAAGATCCTGATTTATAGCCTAAGATCAGGGGGTGGGATTCTACCTGGTCGCACCGGTTCTATAGAACCAGTTGTTACTATTTTGCGCAGTTTGCAGAACCAGCAAATCATGCCACTGGCTGGCCCCTCCCCGCCCACTCACTCTACCTGCCATGCGTGCCATCAAACTTGCCTGCCTTTGGTAAGTTGGTATTTTTATTTTTCTCGCGCCCCCCAACCATAAGCTGTTATGCTATGCCAGGAGATTTAGATTAGCTAGAAAGCAGGAAATAGTTGGATTTCTTGCTTTCTAGCTAATCTAAAAGCAGAGCTGAACCTTCCTTAGGACTGAAGCTTCTATTTTTCAGTGCAGACTCAGGTAGCAGATTGCAGAAAGATAGATCTGTGAGTGAATCTGTGATTCTATGAGCAACTCAGTCTGCCTACCTGCTGATTTGCCTGATTTTGAGTAAAAGTTGCTCTTTTTTTATAAAAAATTCAATATTTACATAAATATTTAGAATGTTTACATACAAGCCATGCCCAGCCAGTCACATGACCACCAAGCCACACTCACAAATTAGGCTACGCCCACAGAACTGGTTGTTAAGAAATTTGAATCCCACCCTTGCCTAAGATGAAAAATTTAATAACTAATATAATTTTTGTGATTCAAAATGGTGATAATTGAAATAGGTATTATTTCCTAATATCCAGAAGAATAACTTTTTAATTCATGTATGAATTATATGTCTTAAAATTATTTAATAGCAGTCTTTCACAAATATTTTTGTTTTCACTGCTGTGAAGCCTATCATACAAATATCACAGCATAATGTGTATGAGATAACGATGTCCTTTTTAAAAAAAGAAACCAATTTCACTAACAGTGCTGCTGTGTGGCAGGTTCTTAGGAACATGGCGAGCTGAGCATCATGTGAATTTTAATACCAACACATTTGGGAGCATCAGACTGTGGGAGGCAATTCTAGTATTTCGTGAGATTTATATAGCATTGTAATGTTTATACAGATTTTTTTGTTCAGATACATCTGTTCAGTAGAAAACTTTTAGAAAAGAATTTTGTCTGGTAAGAGTAATTTTATTATTTATTTACCAAAATAATTTTTGTAGCTGCTTCACTCACCAATATAATCCTAGGTTTATAATTTGTAATCTTACTAAGATTAAAATGAACAAAACCCTATGATATCACACACTTTGAAAAAAAAAATACCATTTCAGATCAAGATGTAATGAAACATTAAGCCAATGGGCCTCACTTAACTTCACAGCTCAAATGCCTGTGGGAACATCTCATTCTTTAAAGCTTTATGAAAGGCCAGCAGAGCAAGGGCCATGAATCATGAAATACTGAAATAAGAAGAAACCACTCTCCAAAATTACATCTACTTATTCCTTCTTTCTATTTTGTTGTTCTATTTTGTTGTTCTATTTTGTTATTGTTCAGTCACTAAGTCGTATCTGATTCTTTGTGATCCCCAGGGACCAGAGCACGCCAGCCGCCCACCCCCCACCTCCATCCTCCACTGTCTCCCTGAGTCTACCCAAACTCATGCCCAGTGCATTGATGATACTTTCTTTTTGTTGTCTTGTAGCATTTTCTGTGCCCCAGAATTGGGGCATGATCAGAGCCAGACAGTGTTAGACAAATTCATCAAACTTTATGAAAGACAAAGACAAATTCATCAAACTTTATGAAAGACAAAGTCATGCCATTGTGCAAATTTTCTTAACTGGACTTGGATACTAAAACTACAAATACAAAGTACTCTCAGTGGAACAGAAGCAATTCTGAAATCAGGTGTCAGTAACTCTGGGCTGCAAGCTTAATCCAGCCTATCCTGCCTTCATGACCCCCCAAAGTCCTCCTTCCTTCTGCTTTTTATTCTTATAATTGTTGAAGAGCTTCATTTACAAGTTCTGCTGCAGTGACTGCTAATATTATTTTGTCTTTCTATCTTAAATCCAAATAGGAAACATATACATTCATGGAAATGAGACAATCTTACTATTGTCCTGTTATTATCTAATCGGAGGAATTAGCCACAGAATTCAACCCTCCTGTTTCAATTTCCATCCTGTTCCATTGCTCTTATAAGTTGTCTCATTGTACATAACCTCTCTTATTTTTCATAATAGTCATCTATACAGTGAAACTTCCTTTTACCCACTCACTAAATATCATCACTCAAAACTTCCAATGAAAATTGAAGTCAACTGACAAATCGTTAAGAGTAGTATATTTTTCTAGGAAATATTTAAGCAATTTCTATGACTGCATCTTACAAGAAAAAGGGACTCCGAGTTTGGTGATCATTCATAGTTATGATAGTGAGAAAAAAGTAAGTTTACAACCAATCCTCACATTTACAACCTTCACAGATCTGCAAAGAAAAGCTAAAGTAAGATCATAAGCACCGTTGCAGTTTCACTTAGTAACTGCTTCACTTCACTGCCAGTTCCAATTGTGTTTGTTAAACAAGGACTACCTCTAGATCAGAGCTAGGATCTAGAGATGGGCCGGATGCATCATGCGCTGGCCACGCCCATGCCCAGTTTAGTGAAGGGGGGAAAGTCTTGATACGTGACACTACTGTAATGACATGAATTTGACACCCTGCTCTAGATAAAATACTATTGAACATTTTTTTCTCTTCCTATGATTAGTTTTCCATTATTTAAAACCAATTTCACTTCATTTAATGAACAAGATGCCAATTCCAATTGTGGTTGTGAACAAGAACTACTTGTACTAATGAGTGGCTGATTATAATCAATAGTTTTATTTAAAAAAACATGAAAGGTTTTCAGTAAATCAAATCAAGATTTTTTTTCTGTATGAGATCAGAAGTTCCAGTAAATCCCATTGGTCCTAATAATTCCTGTAACTGTGATTCAAGGTAATAACTGATAGCTTTGATTTATCCTTTAGAAATCTCTGATGTTCATTCTAAGCTTTTTTGTAATTTGTGGGCAGCTCTAGCTGGATTCATTCAACTATTGACATTCTTCCCATCAACAGTGTGTGTGTGTGTGTGTGTAACAAGCCATTAATTATGTTCTGAGAAATCTAAAGAGAGGGCATGATTTTCCAGAATAGAAAATACGATGATTCCTCTTGAGAATGACTGTTTTATTCAAACTATGTCAAGCATTTTTAAGTATTTTTTTCTGTTTTCCTCCAATAAAATGTTCATTGCACTTTGGAGATTTGCCTCTTTGATTAGATTTTAATCCCCACCCCAAAATCAGTTTTGTAGAATGTTAAATTCCAGCAGATCTGTTTTGATAAAAGTATTTGTACAGAATTGTAAGACAGTTATAGCCTGTCATATCATAATATTTATTCTCAGCTAGCAAATGCATGCAAGAAGTAACTTGTGCGCACATAAACAACACACAGAAATATACCCACAAACATACAAACAGGAAAGACAAATAATCATGAACCTTGAGGCTAAATAGCTGTGGTGTTGTGCCATTTTGAGACAATGTTCAAATTAAAGGCCCTGTCCCACTGCACTTACAGATGCAAAGAGGATGTAAAACATAAAAAAAAGCTTGCCATCCATTGGAAAACGCGATGGCATCCGTTGTGTACTCATTGCATACGTGTTTCATACGCTCTATCCGTCGAGCATCCGTCCACTGCGATTTCATCCACGCAAGAAGTTTTGAGCTGCACAAAACTTTGTGAACGGATGAACTTTCCACCGTGTACAATGTAAATCTGCGCATACGAGCAACAAACGTTCTATGTCCGTTTTATCATCTGTTAAACGTCCACTGTATCCTCTCTGCATCCTCTGGGCATTCTCGCAGCTCACATCCGCTGCAGCTGAAAATGGAAAGAGGGAGGAAACAAAAGGTACATGGAACGTCTACACAGCCCGTTAGTAGCACGGAATAGAAAGGATGCACAGTGAACAGTTTGCATCCAATATACATCCGCGCGGCACTCCCTTTCTTTCCTTTAGGCGTAAGTGATGCATCCGCTTCATCCGCTATGCATCCGCTTCGCAATTATCCCCCTAACCCCTTCGGAGGTGTCATCCCATCCGCTTTCATCCGCTAGCCTTCCTATGAACATCCGTTTAACATCCCCGCTATATACTACCCACATCCATTCTTTCCGTTCTGTTTATGCAAATTTTCACCACTTTTTGGAGCGGATGACAACGGATGGAGCCACTCCCGAAATTTTGCTCGTCCCCTGTGTCCTTAATGCATACGTTTTGCGTCCGTCGGCCAGTGGGACCGGGCCTTAAGGGACCCAGTTTCCCTTAATTTTGCTATGGCAATTTAAATACCTCATATTAGAATACGTGTGATTAAAGTTTCCAGTTATTGTCATAACAGTGATCACTATGCTTGTATCCATTTGAGCATTGTATAAACATATAGCATTGCTATAGATCAGGCCTTTTCAGCCTGATGGGTTTTGGCTTCTGTGGTTGCTATTTTTGTTCTGGGTGTGCATTTAGAAGTGAGATGTGTTCAGTTAGAATGATTTTCTTTTCAGAAAGTATTCATAGAATTAGTTAGCAATCTTTTATTATATCATATCCAACATATGTTATTTTGGTGCCATTAGATCAGGCTCAATTAGGCGACTGCTAGAAGAAACATTCACTATCCGGACCTATCTCCATTAATAATAGTAACAGTATACCATGGAAGGAACTTCAGAGGTATTCTGATTCAATCCCCACCTGCTCAAGCAGATGATTTTATGCCATTATAGGCAAAAGTTGTCCATTCTCTTATTAAAACCTCCAGTGATTGACATCTACAACTTCTGAAATTGTGCTCATTGTCAAGAAATTTCTCCTTAGTCCTACGTTGGATTTCTGATAAGCTTCCAACCATTACTTCTTGTCCTGCTTTCGAGAATAGATTGACCCCGTCGTCTCTGTGACTTCATCTTCTCCCTGAAATAATTGGAAGATTACTATCATGTTGCCCTTCTTCTTTCTCTTTGCTAGAGTAGATATACCCAGTTCCAACAGCCATTCACTTCATGTTTTATTATCCAGTCCCCTAATTATCTTTGTTGCTCTTCTCTGTACTCTTTCTAGAGCCTCAATGCCTTTTTTGTATTCAGGTGACCAAAATAAAACAAAGTGATCTTTGATTAAAGTAGTATTAACACTTCACATGATCTAGATACTATCCCTTGGTTGGTGTGCTGGCTTTTTTGTAGCTCTTCCAAAAATTGAGAGCCAGTTCGGTCTAGTTGTTAAGGCCCCAGTCTAGAAACCAGGAGACCAGACGTTCTCATTCCACCTTAGGCATGACAAGCAAGTTCGATGATCTTGAATCAGTTGCTATCAGATTTGTAAGAGGGAAAATAGGAAGAAAACTATTAGATATATTTGCCATCTTGAGTTGTTTTTAAAAAGAATAAAGGCAGGACATCAATCAATCAATAAATTCCACTGATGGTCAATTGAATCCTGTGAATCTAACATGTTTATTTCTTCTCTACTGCTTCCCTCAGCCCTGTCAAATATAAAATATTTCTAATCTATTCACTGCTTGTATCACATTCTAAATTTCTCCTTACTCAACTCCATTTTTTTTCTCTTTTGCATTTATTATGATAAATCTAATTTGGACTATTTTTTGTCCAGTAGACAGTAGATCTATAGCTTTAAACATTAATATACAATATGATGTTAAGTCAGAATAGATTTTTCCTTTGGAATTCAATTGTATTCTGGTTGAATTAGTCATAAAACTAGTGCAGGGTTTGTTTCAATCCATTTACATACATTATTTCCCAATTAAATTCCTCTGAATTGATTTTTAATCAGTTTAATAATTGGAAGTAAATGCTTGATGCTAAGCATGGGATTTCCAATTTGATATTTCTCTCCTATATACAAAACAGAGAAAGGCATTTAAACTGTGAGCAAATTAGAATATTTTTTTATTAAATCTTTCATTATAATCCTGAGGTAATTTTTTCTTGACCTAGAAACTTGAATTTGGAATCAGTAGGAAAAAATGATCATGGGAAATCATAGGGAAATATATTACAAGAATGAAAGTTTAATAAATCCTTTTTCCCAAATTAGAAAAGATTAAGATTATTGGATTGTCTCCAATTGGAGAAAAAATGTGGCTCTTCTGTAAACAAGAACTGCTATAATTTTCTAAAGATAATGAAAAACAGCTTATTGGAATAGATGTACAAACTATAAAAATTTGAGATTTGGACTATAAGTAATTAAATCACACCAATTCTTTTTATCTCTTCTATAAGTGTAATAAAGTACTGTAATTAAATTCTATGTTTTGCTTAGAGGATCTTACTAAATAATGTTATCTTGTTGGCCTCAATCTACTTGGAAGAAAGACTTTGTGTGGCTTCATACCAAAGAGATGAATTTTCCACCCCAGTCTAAATTCAGGTTGCACTGTTTTTCAGATAAATTCTGTTGTCAGAAGAAAATGTGTAATCGAGTGTTCCACATATTAAAAAACACAGAAACTTATATAACTCTCCATGCAGGTTTTTCACTGATATTTTTCAAAGAATATATCTTAGCATCAAGTGAGTAAGAGAAGTGAGCTACATCCAATAATAGAAAGGTCACAGTTATTTTATTTTTGATTAGATCAGAAATAAACTTTCAGTCAACTTATAATTAGCATAATAGATATAGAAAAATTTCAGTAAAAGTTAGTATCAAATGTGTCTAGCGGAGAGATGTTCTAACATAAACATTATCATAAAACTGTCTCAAAAAATAAGGTAGCATAATTGTGTGTCAGCATAATGGAAGGCACTATGTCCAATGGAGGTGTTGTTCTGACCCAGGCTTCATCAAACTTAATCAAACACAAACTAATTTTAAAAATAAAACCTATTTTAATGCAACACTGGGAATTACTTGCATTCCCAACCAAAACTAATTATACACAGTTCGTCCAGATAAGAGAACGCTTTTCAGTGCTGTAGAATGCTTGCTAACAAACAGATGTCTAATTAAGACATCATAACATAATTAATATAAACCAACCCAAAAACCCAGAAAAAAACGACCACTGAGCTTCAAGACGGACTCAGAAATTACTGAACTGCTTTGCAGTCCTTTTGTCACTGAGGACTGACTTTTATCCCTTATGGGAGGGGCAATCACCTCTCAGCCTTACTCCTGATTGTCCCTTCTGCTTCAGCTGCTCCAACCTTGTAGCAGCTCTGCACACACGCACACTGGGAACAGGCTCCCCGGGTCCTCTGCTTTGCTGTTGCAAGGCTCCAAAGGCAGCACCCCGCTCTCAGATGGTCCAAGCCCCATCTCTGCATCAAATGCAGGACCCTTGTCCAAGTCCTATCCAGAATCCCTGACTGGTTCCCTTTCATTCTCGCTGTCTAATACCTCTGCTATCTGTGCTGGCTGCCAGCGAACCACAGAAGGCATGAGTTTCATTATTATTATTCCTTTGCATAGTTGCTCATCTTAAATTACAACTCTGGGCAGCTCACATCAACAACCTGAAATCTAATGGCCATTGATACTTCTTTCCAAAGAATTGTCAAATTCCAACTAGGTTCCNACTAGGTTCCACACCCACTTTACTATTCAGGTGATTTTTAGGGCACAGACAAACCTCTAAGTGGCCTCAATGATTCTCAGATGGAGTACTAATGACGAGAAGTATAAATTCTTTCATTCTCTACCATTCAGTCAGAATTGAAGAAGCTTCTTGGATTGAAAGCAAAACATCTTCAAGGAAAAAGAAAAAAAGTCCAGTTGCCTCTTGAAAAAAATCACCTTTGGGAAAATCATAACCTGGATGACTGAGAATCTCCAGAGACATCTTCCCAAAATAATCTACTCTTGGAAATTTGAGGACAGTTTGCTCCTAAGCAGCTAGGAGGGATATAGTAATGGAGTAAGAATGAAAGTGAGGTCTGAGACCTGTTTTTTAAGGATTATGTTGCTTCAAGAGCATCTAACAAGCTGAGGTCATTTAGAATTTTTTTAACTAATTTATTTTGCCACATTAGATAAATTAACATGCATATTCATATTTTTAAAAGGGAAGTTTCTTGGGCAATATTTAATTGGAAGTAAAATTCTGACTTTCTCATGCAACAGTTCCCAGTTGTTTGTTTTTAGCTTGTAATAGCCTTCTGCTTATCTAAAACAAGCCTATCTGTAAGCAAATTTTGATTTTATTAATCTTCTTAATAATGCTGTTGTATTATTTCTAATAACGACATGAAATGTGTCATTAAAGCCTAATATGATTGAGGTACAAAGCTTCATCAAACATATTTGCAGAATAACATTTCTTCCCATTTTTATACAACTGTACTTAGCTACAATAAGTACATTGCATATTAAAAACTATTATCTTTTTGGAATTTTGACTGTATGATTTTCAAATACTTGAAGTAAAAGTCAAAGTGACATCATTAAGATTTTCCCAGAAATAGTTTAGTTTGTGGAAATCCCTATGTTTTCATATGACTCACTTCATTTTTTCATACAACTGGAAAAATATTTAAATAACTTTGTTACTAAAGTGTAGGGGAAAATTAAAACTTACTTTTGTGTTTACAAAAAAGCAAGGCTTCTTATAAATAGAGTAAAATATTGAAGTATTAATACAAAAATAAAGTTGAAAAAAGAAATAATTTTTCTTGAATTATTTGCAACATGATCATGCCAACTAATACCAACCAAATTATTCCTTGCCCTTTGGGGTAGTAATCTAAATTCTCTTTTGGTGCATTTATTTGTATTTTATGCTGTACTAAAAATATTATTTAACAGAGCTGAAAGTAGAGTTCAATTTAATCAGTGGAACAAACCAATTGACATAATCTCTATTTATGAGCTGCACCACCTGGCCTTTCTCCCTGCCCTTGTCAAGATCCAATTGACTATTTCCTTAAATTATAACCTTCTGTTTGCTGGACCTGTTTAGCAACACTAAACAACTATTAAGTTAATATGCTGGGTTCTGTCATTCATACTATTTATGACAGGAATTCATTGGGGCTCTAGCACAGGAGGCAGTTCTTTCAGGTTTATTTGTCTTAAATATTGCATATTAATAAATAAATAAATCAATACATCCAAGAGACAGCTGCCACATTTGTTCTATACTATGTTATTACTTTTCATAATTAAATATCAATCAAACAATGAAAAATCTTTTTCCTGGTTGTATCTTTAAATTTTATTGGTGGTCTGGATAGTAACAGCTTACCCTCTTAATTGAAAAGAAACCGAGAAGCCAAAAGCTATATATGTGCACACACAAACACACACATATATTTGCAAATATATATTTACCTTGGAGCAGTAAACACTATTATCTGAAGATGAAAGAGTGTCATCAGCCCTCTGTGTATGACTGGTGCATAAGTTGGTCATCATTTTGCTTATCCTCTGCAGAGGTGAGAGCCAAATAACCTGATGTCTAATGGTTCCAGATGATTTCATGAGGGCACTTGGGCACATTCACATTAATAGTGCCATTGCATATCTGGTTGCACTCTGGAGTTCAGAGGTGACTAGGGCAACAGATGAAATTGGCCCCTAAGCAGCTTCTCCTGAGTCTCGAATGATGAGGTTATCTTAATTTTCTAAAGGACTTCAGGAAATGAAACTGATGGTGGTGAAAAGCAAAGAATGAATGTAAAGCCCATGTCACACTGCCCAACGGATGCAAAAAGGAGAGACACGCAGCGGCTGAGCAAAAATGTTCCAGTCCGTTCTGTTATCCGCTCTCAAAGGGGCAAAATTTGCATAACCCGGACGATAACACGGACGTGTGGCGGACGGCAGGGCGGATGCAGAGCAGGATGCGATGAAAGCTCAGCGGATTGGGAGCGGATGGCACGTCCGCAAAGGCTTGCCGGGGGGCCGCAGCAAAGTGGACGCGGACGGATGAAGCGGATGCAGAGCGGACGCGGAACGGATGAAAGCGGATGCACAGCGGAAGCCTAGCGGATGCCTGGCATTAATTGCGCATGCGGGGGGGATGCATTGCATCAGCCCCGCAGATATAACGGAAGCAGCTTGGAAGCAGGTCGCATTCAGAGGAAAGACCTGCTGCCGGATGGATTGGGCTGCCTTGCCTGCCCTGCCTGCATGTCTGCCTGCCAGCCTTGCTGCCAGCGCTGCCTGCAAGCCTCACTTGCCAAGCCTGCCTGCAAGCCTTGCTGCCTGCAAGCCTTGCTGCCAGCCAGTCTGCCTGCCAGCCTTCCTGCCAGCCTTCCTGCCACGCCTTGGTTCATGTCTGCCTGCCAGCCTTGCGCAGCCTTCCTGCCAGCCTTCCTGCTAGCCTTGGTGGCTGCCTGCCAGCCTGCCTGCCAGCCTTGCTGTCTCCTGCCAGCCTGCCTGCAAGACTTGCTGCCAGCCTGCCTGCAAGACTTGCTGCCAGCCGCTGCAAGATTGCTGCCAGCGCAGTCTGCCAGCCCCCTTGCGGCCTGCGCTTCCTGCACGCCTTGGTTCATGTCCTGCCTGCCAGCCTTCTGCCAGCTTGGTTCCTGCCACCTCTCCTGCCAGCCAGCAACCCACTCATGCAGTAAGCACAGCAAGCCTCAGCCATCTGCTGCAGCCCTGGCAAGAGGGAAGGGCTACCGCATCCAGCCCCCAGGCCCACTCTCGTTCTCCTAGGGCGCTTCTGCAGCACTGGCTCACTCTTCTGGGGCTGCGCTTTGCTGCTTCTGCTTCGGAGGAGCTGATGACAGCATCCAGTAAGCCACTCCACAGCACTGCAACCTTCACCTGAACTGAGCGCCAAGAGGAGGTGCCAGAGACTCATTTTTGTCTTAAGCTTGTTGTTAATAAAGTCCTATTATATGTTCACACACTTGCTTCATTTCTTTTTTTTAATAAAGTCTTGCTGGAACTTTTAGAAATGGTTTAAGCCTTTGCATGATTATGGGATGGGTTAAGATAGCTGTGGGAGGTTGAGATAGCTGTGGAATGGGCAGGGATACCTTTGGGATGGGTAATAGCTTGGGATAGATAAACCTCCAGTGGCAAGCATAGTGGGACTGTATGGTCCCACCCTCCCAGGTGCCACACCTATGGCCCTTTATTATCAATAATAATGTAATATTAATCCACACATGTCACATAAACACAACTCTTTATTAAACGCCCTGTTCATTGTAGGCCAACCAACATACATGCCAATCTCATCCGTGTGATGAGACATGTCTGAAGGAAGCATCCATTAAGCATCTACCATCCTGTCTTGGCGACTCCACCGCTCCAGCTGGGGAGTTGCACCATTGGTCTCAGGAGGTTGGCGCTGTCCTGCTCATGTGAGGCTCTGTGTGGGCTTTTGCACATCCTCAGTGTCGATCAGGTTTTGCGCCTTGCCTCCATTCCCCAGGCTCCATGTCCCCATCTTGCCTTGCGAAGGTCCAGAGCCTGTTCTGCAAGACTGGGTAGTGGTGCGCATGAAATTGTGCAGGATGCAGCAAGCTTCCATGATCCTCTCCTGACGGCTCTGGGCAGTGAGTCAGTCGCGTGGAGAAGTACCTGGAGCCTGTTGCCAGGATGCCAAAGGCGTTCTCCACCCCCGCCTTGCCTGGACAGCCTCTCGTCATGGGTGAGGAAGTTCTGGAAGTGTCGGGCTTCAATGAGGTAGGTTGTGGAGGGAGAAGGTGCATCCCCCCACAATGAAGTAGGGCACATCTTGGTGTGCTCGGGGCAGGGGTTCTGGATCTGGGAAGCCCACGATGAGGTTGCTGTTCCAGCTCCCTCGTTGAGGTGACTGGCGTTGTATACCTGGCATCTGAAGATGAGCCATTGCTGAAGCATCGATGTACATGAACTTTAGTCAGCATCGACCATCGGCGAAGAGGATTATGCTGAGAGCCCTTGGATTGAAATAAGTGGATCCTGAGTTGGTTGGAGATTTGCAGCCACGTGCTTCCTCATATGGCTCAAAGGTGATGGTGGTTATGATATATATCCGCTCTTGATATACCACGACTTGCTCTGCAACTTTCTCCATCCTTCTTCAGTGGAGGATACTGGAGGAGCTCCTCCTTGTTTCTTCGATGATGGCCTGCCCACTTCTCTGACCACAGCTGATGGTGTGGATGAGCACCCTCCAAGCCGTACTACATCTGCTGTAGGGAGTCCGCTGAGCCAGGTGGCGCAGAGTGAAGTGCCACTTGAGCCAGGTTCCAGGCTGGGGCGGAAGCTGGTGCTCTGCTTGGTCAACCTGGGTGGTCAGCCGCTGCACATTTCGTCAAACATGGCTGGAGGCATCCTAATGAAGTTCTGGAACGCCCCGAAGTGTCTTCGTTCCTGAGCTCCACCATCAGCTTTGTTTGACAGTCCGTCCTCTGCTCTTCTTGCGAACCATCTTCGGATCCAGACTTTTTTTGGTGGCTCCTTTTCTTCTCGCAGGTAGAGTTCACAGAGCCTGCAGAACGATGGTGGCTGCTGAAGGGATTTGTTACAATCCACGGTGGACTGACTGAATGCTGTGGAAGAGGAAGAGCCAGATGAAGACTGCAGAGGTCTGCACCACTGGGCTGCTGTTTCTGAAAGTGAGATGCAGGCGAGTTGCTCCCCTTTTTATAGGAGCAGTATAGATGTCCCTTTGCATCCTCTAGGCATCCCTATGCATCCTGTAGACATCCTTAACACCGAGATAGGTCCCCTCTGCGAACGTTTTTTCTGTTTTAAACGCTTTGTTCCGTTCTGCAATCCGTTCTGCATCCGTTCCGCTTCCTCCCTGCATCCGGGCGGATGGAGTTCCGCGGATGCGTAGCGGATGCCTAGTAGCGGATGCGTAGTGGATGCGTAGGCGGATGCAGAACGGACGAACGGATTACATTTTCCCGCAAAAAGTTTGGGCAGCCCAAAACTTTTGGAGCGGGATGAAACGTCAATAAACGGATGCTGGACGGATAGAGAGGGAAGCAAAACGGAGGCAGTAGTAGATCGTGTTTTTCGAACGGACAAGGTTTTTTGTCTGTTTTACATCCTCTTTGCATCCGTTGGTTCAGTGTGACATGGGCTTAACTGAACACAGTGGGTATATCCATGTTTAGGAGAATGCTGTGGCAATAAAATTGATAAAATATTCTCTACCCTGACTGGGAGAACAGACTGGTTAAGATTATCTGGAGTCCTTTGCATATCAAGGAGACCAATGTATCATTTTTACAAGATGCTAAGAACAGAATCAGACGATCTGTTTTTCCTTGCAAACCCTATTCATCAGGTGTGATTTCAAACATGTTAAATTCAGTCCTCTCAGATGGTAATAGAAAAATATAAAGAGTGGGTTGGATAAGACAAAATATTATCTAGTCCACTATTGTATTTCCACATTATGCGGAGCCAAAATATATTCCCCAACAGCCTCTAGAAAGCTTATGTTGCTATTACAATGATTAGTTGCACTGTACAGCTATTGCAATTATTACTTGATGATAACAAAAACTTCATCCTCCATAAATTTATTTAATCCTTTATAAAGCTTTCCAAGCTGATGACTATCGTTACAACATAAAGTTGCATGTTCTATCAGTTCTATTCTGCAACCTGTGTACTGAGAGTGGGATGGCTGAAAGGGGATTTACCATTTCTGAATTATCACTCTCTTTTGTTATTGGATCATTGAAGTTCTGGTTTCTTTCAATCGAAGAGGCAGAATAACTATCACCACCATTTAATGCAGATCCAATCTAGAAGATTTATAAAATCTCTGAAAGTTTTCATTTTTATTGTGAACTTAAATTTTCTACCATTCTAAAATTATACTGTGCTTATAGCAGCAGTAAATGGAGTTTAAAAAAAACACCACCAAGCTTTTCTCTTGTTATTTTTGTTTGATATATCCATTTTGAAGAAGCATCCCAGAGTTTTATTATTGCAGTGTTATTTTGATTTTTAAAATAAAAATTAAGCAATTGTAAGTATTTTATAACCCTCCTCCCCCAACTATCTTTGCTTTCTTAATCTTTTTTCATTACAGACCATGAATTGTCTCCAGAAAATGTTACGAGCTCATACTTGTTGAATAAAATAACTAGATGGCATCATTGTTCTTTCTTTACAGTAGAACAACTGTGATTGCTGATGAGTTCTATCTTAGTGATGCTTTGTTCATTTTCTTCTATAATCATTGGCATCTTTCCTCATTAGTTGCTGCAGGCAGAGGTTGTTCAATGCAATTTTTTTCCCCTTTTGTTCATACTTCCAGACTTCAGTTTTTGAACCAAACAGCAAGAAAAGTCTTGTCTGTTTTGAAAAACAAGGTTTGGTTGTGATTCTTTACTGTCATTTAGACTCCTTTTTTAGTTTCTGACTGTTTTGAGTTTTCCTTCAACATGTGTTGATGTACAAGTGTGTGCATGTGTATGCATTCTTGCATGTAAACATTTATAGCACTTGTGTACATTTTGGCTCTATAAATCTTGCGCTGGTTTCCATGATCGCTGGGATCAGTGTTCCTGTTTTATGAGACCCACCAACTGTTCCTCATGTCAGACCTGTCCCAGTCAGGTCTCTTAGGAGAGAAAGACTCTCAACTCTATTTTGATAAAATGTTAGGTTCTTTTACTAAAGGCTGCTGGCTGCAGTAAAGTCAGGCTAGAATTAAATTTTCTGTGCAAAATTGTGGAAAGGAAAAGGAAGCCTTGCCCTTTAAGGAAAGAGGCAAAGTTCTTTCCTTTGTGGATTCAAATTTTCTGGCTTGGAGATTTTACTGCAAAATCATTTGGTCAGCTGCATTGGAAGCCAGAATCAGTCTATTAATAGGAAAGCAAATAAGAATCAATCCTACAGTGTTCCTGAGATTAATCTAATTTAGTAAGAAGACCCCTTTCTTATACTCTTCAGATCCTTTGATTTTGTAAGTGTGAATCCTTGAAGTCTTTGATTTCTGTTTGAGTGATGAGTTCCTGTCTCTTTAGATTGGGATCTCTTCCTGGGATCTTGGTAGGAGTAATTGTTTTACTCTGCTTGTTTTACTAGCTGCTTGTTCACTTTGTAGCTGCTTGTTGCAGGAGGTTGCAATATCCTGAGTTTCCTGTTATGCCTTTTGGTTTGCTTTTCACAAGTTTTTTATAGCTTGCCATCTATTTGATTTCTATGGGAAAGGATAATGTGTGTCCCATGCAAAGGTAGGGGCTAATGGAGCTGACCCTGCTTGTGTTTTCACCTCTCCTTTCTTTTAGGGGAATTTTCCTTCCCCTTCTAATTTATTTTCTTTTCCTAGAAGAGAGGGGGATCGTAACTTCCAACTAAATGTTACAATTTTTCCCCCTCATCTCAGCCCTTGCCCCATGACTAATTCATCTTCAGTCGCATTCAGCCATATTCAGTTGCATAGGTGTTTGGAGATTGCTGAGTTGTTTGGATAGTCCATATTCCAATCTCAAAAGCATATCCTTGTGTGCTGGCACAAACTGATTCTCTACTTTCCTGGTCTTTGTCAGGGTCTTTGTCCCACCTTCCTATTTTTCATCACATCCCCATACATGTTCGTTGACCATTTGTCCTCCTTCTCCCTTGCTCCTTCCCTCCTAGACTTTGATGACAGGAGGCCAGCGGGGCACCAAGCTGAAGATGGTAGACCTGACACCTCTCTGCTTATAATTAGTAGATTAAAGAGGAAACCAAATAGGAAAGCACAATTCTCTATATCTCGGGCTATTTAATTGAACAAGAAGCACTATATTCTAGGAGAGTGCTTATTGTGCTCTGATGTCGCTTCTAGAAAGTTGCTGCTTGAGAAGGGAACATATCTGTTGTATTACTATTTTTGATTGACTGCAAAAAATTTCACAAGATCTGGACCATAGGTACACAAATAATAAGGAAGTCCACTTTCAAGCATGATCTTCCCCACTATCCTATGTTTCCAGCTTGTTGATAATACCAACTAATTTCAAATATAAAAGTATATGGAAGGAATATATTCTTTACTATTTTATTATTTCTTTTTTTATTGCTTCTCCAGAAATGGCAGTGTGTGGAAGATGCCAATGGGAAGTTGAAGTTGCATAAATGCAAAGGCCTAGCTAGCCTTATGGCTCCAGACAGTAGTAAAGGAATCTCCAATCTCCTGCCTAAGTATTACAGCAAAAATAATGAGGACTGCAGCTGTGATGAGAATGAATACAAGCTCAATCCCATTGGACGGCGAAAGAAATTATTCTCTAAGAAGAGTAAGTGAAATTGTTGGGGGTGTTCTGTCATGCGGAAAAAAATCCGAATAACTAACCTGTTTAAATCTATATATTTAAGAAATTAAGCAAAGCTTGTACTAAAAAAAAATCTCAAAGCAGCTTAAAAATGTTTCAACAATACAAAATGACTAAAACTTGGGAGAGTAATGAATAAAGTAAATTACAATTCATTTTTCAAGAGCTTACAAATAACCCACCCACTAATCAGAAAGATTGGTTTCCATGGTTATGAAAGGCTGTTAGCAGTGCATTGATAATAGTAAATGTCTTTTCCAAAGTCCCCACCAGACACACCTTGATAGAGGAGAAAATCTCTCATGGATTTCAATGAATGAGCAGTCTCATATAGATATAGAAATCAATAGCTTTGAAACAGGGATCCAATGTTGCACATATGAATGCTGACTTTTGCAGTGGATCTTCCCTGCCCTTTCTTTCTCCTCTTGCTCTCTAGAGCAACGGTCTCCAACCTTTTTGGCTTTGCAGACCAGTGGGAGGGGGGAGATGGGAGATGGGATGGTTCCTTGCGAGTGGCGGGCACACACAGCTTCATTTGCGCTAGCAGCAGGCGCATGCACCCTCCCCTCATACAAATGGAGCTGCATGCACATGCCTATTCTGTGTGCAAGTGTAGCTGTGTGCACTCTTGCCCATCACTTCTGCAGCCCGGTTCTGAACAGGCCACAGCCCGGGAATTAGTGACCCCTGCTCTAGAGAACCTTCAAAATTCAACAGAAGATTTCATAGGGTGCTAAAAGAAGAGTCTATACTGATTTAATTTGGGAAGATAGTCACAACTGGATTCAAGCCAAGGTGTCTGTTGTAGATCTAGATAAAAGTAACATCTCATTAAAGCTGAATTTGCCTCTTAATGGCTACATAAACAATGTAAAAATGGTCTGCCGTTGCTGTCTTCCCAGAGATGCTTTTGGCTTCCAGTCTGTCATCCTACATCATGATTTCCTGATTGCCTCTAGTCTGGGTGTTAATCAGGTCTGACACTGTTTAGATTTTTTTTTTTAAGATCAGATAAAGTCTGTTCATATTGCCATATGATTGTTACTATTATTTATTGTGTACATGCTTGAAATAATTTAACCACAAGAATCTTTAAAAAACATGTCTGCATTATAAGCATGATGAAGTTTTTATGTAAAAATGCAAAAACAAATATGAACATACATGGGATGTTTCCAATACATTTAATGGAGGAATCCAGAACTAATTAGAAGTAGATAAATGAGGACACAGTTGAGTATCAGCTTTGCTTGCTTGCTTAGGAATAGGAAGAAGTTTACTTTATATTTAAACATAGACTTATAATTTGACAAATTCAAATTAACTGAATAATAATTAATGCTAAAATTAATTCTCAGTAAAATACCATATTCCATTTATAAATTAATAGATCCCCTGTCGGCATAAACCAAATATTCTCTCTTTCACAGTAGGCATAAATATGCTTTCTCCTCTCTCCAGCAGAACCACAGAAAATGAGGGGGAGGGAAATCAAATGGAGAGGAAAGATCTACTGCAATAGAAACGGAAAGGGAAAGGAAAAGAGAAAGAAAAAAATAAATGTTTATGGATTATAAAGCAATTAAATTCACTAAGCAAGTAACCCTACCCAGTCAACATTTACCTTCAAGCTAAATGGGGGCAGTGCTCAGCCTTCTGATTGACAAGGCCAACATCTTAACCACTCAGCCACCATAGTTAGGAGTTATGTCCAGTAGTCATTCTTCAGTTACGGATTGTTGGATCTTAAATTGCCAGCATCTCCTCTAGTGCTCCCACTCTCAGCTCTTGTAATCTAACAGAAATGTATAGGTCAGGGTTGAACTGTGGAGTCCTTGGAGCTTTCTGAACTTGGTGTCAGGGTTCCAGTTAACACACCCAACACAATCAAAACTTCAAGGCAGGCATGTTCCTCAAAGTATAGATTTATTAGGCATGTCATATTGGCACATCTGGGAAAAACCCAACTCTGAAGGACCCGAGGTTTTTCCCACCCAAATCAAATCCCAGAGTTCTTTCCCTCAGGTCACACATCCGTCACCAGCCCCCAGCTAACCATCCTGGCTAGCTTTGATCCATGTCTCTCCAACACCTGGTAGAGCATCCTTAGCTCCCACAGGAAAGAATGTTGTTTTGGCTACACTCCCCCGGCTATCTCTATCTCCCCCCTTAGGTTTTCACAATTCCAACTGGCCTTGCTGCGGCAGCCCTGAAGATGCTCCCCAAATGGCTCCAGCTTAAAAATGGCTTAAGAGCTGACACTTGGTTGTTTGCTTGCAGACACTTTATTACCAAGCTAGATAACATTATCAGTATAGTGAGTGTGGTGTTTGCTCCCTGTTTATATATAGTAACTTGTCTGGCCAAGTTAGTCCAGCATTTATCAGAGTGTTTAAATAAATACCAACTGAGTGGGTGATTGTTTAAGCACCTGCATTTGACTAGTTCTCAGGGTATCCACAAGATAAATGCTGGATTAATAACTATTTATATGTACCTGTACATCTCAAAAGTAGTCAGTGGAAATATCTATTGTTCCTTTTTAGAAACTACAAACTACAATTGCCCCGAGTTCTGAATTTGACTAGTTCTCAGGGTATTAGAGCATTATTTATTCATAATAAGAGCACAAGTAGATGTTGTTCCCAAAACTGTTGCTCCCATATATAACGTTTTCTTTTCACATTAAAGTGGAGTTGGCTCCAAAAACTGCTGATTTTCTTTGGCAAGGCTCAGGAGCTTTGTGGCATAACCTATTCTACAGGCCCTTCTTTAACTTGAGTCAGCTGAAAATCCACACAAAAACACACATGCATTTGAAATGTGCATAGTTTAATTATAGATTAAAAGAGCTCAACAGCAGCTCAGAATTATTATTCGTCTGTAAAGTTGCTTTCGTCTCGCTTCACAAGTACGGAGCTTTAATTATTTAGCAGATTAGACTTTCTCAGTAATGACCTGGCACAAGCTTCAAACAAGGAGTTTAAATCGATTTTCTTCCTTTATATTTGCCTTGCAAGCTTATTAGTAACTACTAAGCTAATTTTTAGGTGAATAAAATTACTGGTTCTCAGGTACAATTGCCTGTTATTGTAATTGTCAAGAATGCATGACAAAACAGATCCATCTTTAAATAATGCTTAAGCTTGTGGCTCAGTTAAATTGTTCACAAATTATAACTCCAAATATAACTTTTAGCATAACATGATACAGAAACAATGAAATTGCTTTATTATGGTGAAGATATCTGAACTCCACTTGTAAAATTTAAACCAGATAAAGAACTCCACAAAAAATTTATTAGCAACTTTTCAAATCCCTGTGGCATCCTAATTAGGTTGTGTAATTATGTCTCTTAGTCTTCAGTATCAGAAACCTGAGGGCCTTTCCAAATAATCATCTATTCACATAATAAATGCACAGTAGTTAGTTCATTTGCTGTACACGATCCAGATGTTTTTCTTCAAGGTAGTTAATGTTTTGTCTGGGACAAAACATTTTCCAATACATAAATGTCATGCTTTGGTGCTGAAGGGGAGTTTTTTTCCTTTTGTCATTTCTCTCACAAGCAAATAAAACTAAGAGTAGGAAGAGTGTATATTATCCACTCTGCTCTGCATGTGGAAACTGGAGAGATTCTCAGAGAATGTGTCATGGTTTGAGACCAAACTGCATCTTTGACTTTTGATGCAACAAGCTGCTTTATGCACAACAGTAAGTGAATTGGCTTACCAGAAATGGCTCGTGTGACTGAAGATCATTCAGCCATAGGATTAGGCATAAGGATTACAGCCTATTTTCTATTATATGGGCACCAAGATGAGGTTAAACATTCAGAATTTTGAAGATAACAAAGGTAAATGGAGTAAATTTATTTGGAGCATAGGAAGCTGTTTATACTCATGAGTCATCTGCAGAAAATGTAGGTTTGAGTTAGACAGTATTCTCATCCTACGTAGATATATTTAGGACTGAACTTGAGATCTTCTGAGCACAAAGACTTTGGTTTGCCCTTAATGATCTTCCTCTTCCACTGTTCCTAAAAGAACATCAAATTTTCACATATTAGATTTCCTGTTTTTCACTTAAGCCCCTGTCCCACTGCACCAACTGATGCAAAGAGGATGTAAAACGTTGGAAAACGCTATGCTTCCGTTGTGTGCTCATTGCATATGTGTTTCATATGCTCCATCCTTTGAGCATCCGTCCACTGAGATTTCATCCGCTCAAGAAGTTTTGAGCTGCACAAAACTTTGTGAACGGATGNGGGCATCCCCTCAACTCACATCCGCTGCAGCTGAAAACGGAAAGAGGGAGGAAACAAAAGGTACACAGAATGTCTGCACAGCGTTAGTAGCACGGAAATAGAAAGGATGAGCAGTGAACGGTTTGCATCCTATATACATCCTCTCGGCTTCCTATGAACATCCGTTTAACATCCCCACTACATACTACCCACGTCCTTTCTTTTCCTTTCTTTTCCGTTCTGTTTATGCAAATTTTTTGCCACTTTTTGGAGCGGATGACAACAGATGGAGCACCCCCAAAATTTTGCTCATCCGTTGTGTCCTTTTTGCATACATTTTGCATCCGTCAGCCAGTGGGACCTAGCCTTTAGAAGTTGGAGGTAGAAATTCCTCGCTTTCTGAAGATCACCTAAAGAGTAACAGAACATATTAAATATGCTATTATTTTCTGTCCTCTTACCTTCTAGTCTACATGGTTTAATTCTGTTTGTAATGCAAACTATATTTTATACTCATAGAATTTGGATATAATTAAGCCTAAAAGCTTTAAGATTTCCCAGGGCCCCAAAATTTAATTATATGGAAATAACAAATATATTGCTGATATTCACATATGCTTATTCTGCTATTGCATTTCTGGAGTTTCATTTCAACATAAGGTCCCCTAAGCTCTTTGGGAAAGAGACAAAATTACAAATTGTGCATGGATGTACGTCACACACAAAGGAGATATATAACGTTTTTTTTTTTTTGGAACACCACTTAGACACTACAATTAACGGTAAAAATAAGTTCCAATCTTAAACATGTATATTGTCTGATGCTCAATAATGTAGACCCCATGTAGACCTTGATGGTGAAATAACTTCACATGAATTTACATTGACATAAGATTATATTTATTACTGTGTATACCCTTTTCATCATTCTTCTTTTTTAAAAATATCCCAGCAGGAGTTTTAAGGAAAGGAGAACAGGGATTGGATCCAGACATAAAATTGGCCATAACAGAAACATTGAGGATGGATATCCTTTTAAGACATACATTATAATACATTATGCACCATAAATTGAGTTATTTTATAAAGAAAGGAACAAAATGCATGTGTGAATTATAGCTATTTTGAGTAATAATGCATGCAAATAATAAATGAAAGTAATCTCTATATATCATGGAAGGAAAATCAAATAAAATTCAGCATATTTTATCAACCACAATCACATTTTACCCATCATAGAAATATCCTTACAGAAATGTCTTACCAGGGTTTAATAACAGTTCTGGAAACTCAGACTTACCCCAATCATGTAGCTGAACAGAATATTGGAATATATACATATAAGAATGATCCAGATTTATGTGTGGCTTTTAAAAATGGCTGCATTAAAGCCATCATCACTTTTCTAATTTATCTAAAGGCATTAGATAATATTTCACTACAATAAACAGCCCAGGAAATGTAGATTTCTAGATGTCTTTACCTTATAGCTTTTTTTTCATAGACTTCATCTACTTTTAGACAAAAGTTGAAGACTTTGCTGCTCTATATCTCACATAATGTTTAAGCAATGTTTACTGTTTTCACATTTATTATATGCCTTGTATAAAATTTCAGAATCCAAAATAATGACAAATAAATCAATTTTAAATGTATTTTAAGATACCATACAGTCTTCCCCCTCTGTTTGAAATGTACAGGACTCCTAAACTCACAGCAATTGTGTCCTGTATGTACCTAAAACCATTTTTAAATTGTTAACATAGAAATAGCTGTTTTTCCTACCGCAGCTGGGGCACTCATCTAAACCTAGTGCTTTAACTAACATTATTGAAAGATAGGTTCTTCACCTACAACTGTGCAGTCTTCATTAAAATGTCAGCTCTATTCCCCGAAAATCTATTATATAAGTAGCAAAGTACAAAGAGAGAGGAGCAGGTCTATTTATTTTATTTTTTTAAAAAATTTTTATTAGTTTTCAATAAACAAACGTACACAAACAAAACACAAAACATAAAAATATAAAACTTTTTTTTGGAAAGCAGCTTAGTCCCGGGTTACATCTTTTTGTACAGACATAAATTCGAACTCATGCTCACTTTATCCCATTTCATATCTTATTTACCATTCTACATTTTCTATATAGCTTCTCCCCTCTTTTCACTCTCTTAATCTTATTTTATTCTATTTTAATCTTCGAATTTAAATGATATGCATATATCTTTGTCTGTTCTATTTCAATTTTCTTTATCTTTTCTCATTAACACAAAATTTCTCCTGTAATCACTGGTTGAATTATGATGCCTTTAAATCTTTCTCCTAAATTTACTTTCATTCTGATTCTGCTTAGTACATTCTAAAGCACTTACTTATATTATAAAATAAAAAAGAGTAATAAGTTTATGATATTATTAAAACAATAATCCATACAAATTAAGTTCTTATATTAAATCCGTTTTCTAACATTATTTCAAAATATAAATACAACAATACAATCTGTGTACTTTGCAGAATCTCTTTTTTAATCAATTTTTACCACTAAATAGATCTCTTTATACTAATAGATCTTTTTTCTTTATATCTTGTTTTAAACCTTTGTGAAACTTCTCTTCCCTTTTTCCCTTCCTTTCTTCTCAATCCTGTCTTTTTACCCCTTGTCTCTTAATTCCTCCACCTTCTTTAATCTCCACCTTCTTCTGTATTTCTCTTTTCTGTTGTATTCTGTTCTGACATTGTATCAATTTTTCACCTTATTTTTCCCTTTTTTGTTGTTTTTTTAAGTCTTAAATTCTCCATTCTCTTCTCGCTTTACCTTTCTTCCCCAACTAAAGTTGTTTGTTCATTAAAGATGGCTTCTTCTTCATCCCAATCTTCTTGTCTTGTAGTTTCTGCTAGGTATAAATAGCCATTTCTAAAAAATGGAAAACAGATCCAGAAGAACCTTCCCTCTTGTTCCTCTTCTTTTAGCTTTTTAAATTCAATTTTCAGTTCATCAACAAGTAGTGCCATTGTGAAAAGTTTTTTTAGACAACCCAAATGTTTTTAGTCTTTCAAATAATAATTTCCAAAGTCACCAAGCCAATCCATAATAACAGTCGTTTCATTTAGCACTTTCTTCTTTTTATCTTCCTCTTCCTGGGGTTATTTTTAGTTATAAAGCTCCAATTAAAAATATATCTTTTAGAAGTTTTGTTACAGTTTTGCTCTGATCTTATAAATTCCAAGGGCAGCCTCCTCCAAGAAAATCTTAATATTAATTCTTTTCCTTCTCCCTTCCCACGTATAGCAAAAAAAAAAATTTTTTTGTTTTTCAATGGCTCAGTGTCACATCTTATTGTTCCCCCCTTGCTCTCAATTCATTCAAAGCTTATCGTATTTACCTGCTCGATGCCATGAGCTGGGTCTCGTTTTTCCGATTTCTCCATTCATTTGCTATCACCGTAAGGAAGGAGAGCGAGAAAAAACAAACTTTCCCTTTTTACCTTCATTCGCCGCTTCTTCCGTCTTCGTGGGGAACGATGTATCTTTAATGAAACTTAAATTCCAGGGTATTTAAATGTTACTTGTCATCCCAGTTAGCCAAACTTTCACTTTCTCAGCTTCCTTCTGCACATTCTTATCCGGATGAAAGCTTCTTTGTGACAGCCTTTGCTGACCGCTGCTCCACCGCTTTCAGAAAAGGGAGTTGAGCCAGCTGAGGGAGGTTGTAATTCCCCCGGACCCCTGCTGGGTCTCCCCTTTAGTTACCTCTACGGGGTAACTATAGCCCCCAAATCCAGCTGGATCGGGGGCACTCCAGCAGCGAGTGCAGCAGGAACCGCGCACGATCACGGATTCCTGCCGCCACCAAAGCCTTGCAAACCAGAAGTCCTGGAGCAGGTCTGTTTAGATCCTGATAGCTAAAAGAATAGCAATATGGGCCATCCACAAGAAATTCCTTAGGTGTAAAAGAACTTAGAGCTGATGTTGGACAAAGAAAGGTAGGTTAAAGTGGGATAGAAGATGCAAGCCATTAATAGGAGGCAGAGAGAAGAGATTACAAAGTCCAGAGATTGAAGGCAGCTTAATAAAAAAAAAAAACTCTGAAGACTTCATTTTTGTTTAGTATAAGGTGGGACAGAGAGAAAATTGGATGAGTTTTCAAGTTGCTAATAATATACTCTACATAAAATAAAATAGCATTTCATGAATCATCAAGGTATTTGTTTCCCTCCCACCCTGAAATCGGATACTGAATTGGCCTGCCAGTAGTTCTCTGGGATTCGGCATGCCATTGGCAAATATGGGTGCCTTCTGATTTCTTTTCTTACCCTTACAGAAAAGCCCTATTACAATATAGCTGTTTAAAAGGTGCTTTTCAAAAGGCAAGCGGACTTTCTTTGTTGTTCCTCGAAGATGTTTCACTTCTCATCCAAGCAGCTTCTTCAGTTCACCTCAGAACTGAAGAAGCTTCTTGAATGAGAAGCGAAATATTTTTGAGTTAAAAACAAAGTCCACTTGCCTTTTGAAAAAGCACCTTTGAGACAATCATGATCTGAGAGTCTATTCAGCAGCACAGAAACAGACATCAGTTTCACTTTAGTTCAGCAGGTAAGCATTATGCACAACAGAGAAGAGAAGCGGTTTCATTTTCAATAGACAGACTCAGAGCTCAACATAGCTGCAGAGCTTAATATAGAGCCACGCCTAGGCTACTTTTAGTTTCAGTTTCCAGCCTAGGCTAATTCTAGTTTCAGTTTCCAAAACAGTCCTCATTGGCTAATTTAGTTGCTATACCTATTCATTGGCTGACCTTGTTACCATGCTCTATTCCAGTTCATGAATCTCCATAGACTTTTATGATACATCTGCTTTCAGTGAAGAGGGTAGCCTCCATCTGGGAAGCAATCCCAGGATAGGATTGGTTTGCCCAACATGCAGTGAGACTTTTTCGTATGTTAAGAATTTAGCTTTCACTTCTTGATGAAAACTAGTGAAAAAAGATTATCTCAACCTTTTGTTCATTAGAGGCAGCCCATTTTCCCTCTGTTTTACACAAGAAGAAAAAAGGTTCTGGCAGCAACCTGGGATAAAATATCTCTGCATGGGCTTCAATTCTCATTGTTCATGTATGATATTTCATGAGAAAAATATTATTTGTCAGTGCACTCAGATATAAACACTAATTGAGCAGGTAGAAACCAGTATTCAGTTGTGAATGGTGAGAGTTTAAAAACAGATAATAACAAGTTGAATGCTAGCACACTTATGTAAGTAAAAGTTTATGGTTTTCTAAGAAAACATTATTTCATTTCTCTGCAATTACTACAGAAATCCCAGGTGCTGCAGTGCAATATTGTAACACAGTACAGAATCATCCTATCCTTTCCCTATTCTGCTGCCAAACAACTGATCTGTATGAGAGTTAATGAGCACTTTTTTAGTTTATAGAAATACACACTTATCAATTTAGGCTCTAAAAAGTCATGGAAAGTTCCCAAAGGTGATTTATTTTTCATTTATCTTTATTTAGATCTCTATCTCTGACCAGATAGCTATATAAGTTGACCCACGTGTTTAATTGGTTCTCTTTATCTGGTTTTAGGAATTGTGTGGTAAACAGATCATATTTTAAATCATACTTATGCAGAAACACTGAAAATTCAGAAGAGTTCACAAATCTTTGAGCGCCCGCAGCATCAGTCAAAATTTAAAAAAATAAGGGCATTTGCTTCATTGAATTTCATTGAAAAACACCACTTCCTATGTTGTTTGTATTAAAATATCTTATTTAAAAGGCAAACAGTACAACAGATTTGTTTTTGATAATTGGTTGGTTGTTGTTTGAACATTGTTTAGCATTTATAACTGTTACATTCTATTCAAATTTTACAATGGGGTGTGTTTTTTGATGCCAGCAAATGGAAACACAAGCCTCATAACAAAGGAAACCAATTCTTGTTGAGAATGTCTCTTTTTAGTTTCTTCTTTTTGGGTGTAACTTCTTAGAATTTCCTCTTAGTTTTAAAAAGGAAGGGAGTTTCCTCATTTTAGTCAAATGTTTCTAAATTAGAACCTACTTTTTCCCTAAAGCTATGATTCACCTGGCTAAACCTCAGGTGGAGATTTAGAATCCCAAGTTCATGAATAATTCTGTTGTACTCTGTAAATACTATGAATAACGCAACAGGCCCATCACTCCTAAATGCTGTGCAAACAGTGCAGATTGTGGTTCTTTCTTATGGATTATTAGAAATGGAACTCAAATAAGAAATAGTGTACATATATATTTCTATATGAATCAATACTCTTATCCTATTCAATGCTGCTTAGCCTAAGAAGCCAGGGTAAAGTCTCCCCTGAGGTTTCCAATAAGCCATCTTTAAGTGAGCTTAAAACTGCTGGCAATTTATGGGAATTGAAAGGGAGAATTTCAAATTGGAGAAGTTCCTGGGGTTTCATGACCAGAGGGAAGAGGAATTGCCATCTAAAGTTTCACTCAAATGGGTAAATTGTGAAAGGGAAAGCAAGAGAAATAGAATACAACAAGGCTTGAAGCTGCGGTTTAAAGAGCAGGGATTTTGCTGGCTTAATCGGAAAAAAAAGTTGAAATAGAGAACAACTAGAGATGAGAAATATGGAGTAATAGTCTTCAATTGATGTTTTTCAGAATTCTGTAGATGGGAAAGTAGTTCCAAAGAAACATTGATAAAAGTTCTTCTGTGGCTCTTTAGATTGCATGAAACATTCACATTGAACATCATTTATTTTCACTTCTTTTCTAGCTTTCTGAACTTTTGCTGCCACCACGTGGCAAAAATGTAGAAATAAACCATTTCAGTAAAAATAAATTCTATAAGAACATACACTAAAAACTACTTGACTACTTCCTTAAATTTAAGCCATATAAAATCTTCATTCAAGATCTTCTGTAGGCCAACTCATAATCCTAAGCAATGAATATTACAAGGTATCAGCTCTGTAACTCTACAATCTCATACTTAGCTGGAAGGTAATTTATGCCAAGAAAAGCTAATCCAAAGTTAATTTAGCTTTTCTAAAACCTACTAAGGCTAATAAAATAAAATTATCCTCAGCTGTCATATGAAACAAGATACATTATTGCAGTTTCATTTCCTTTGGCTTTTATATTTATTAATCCATTCATGAATTCAGTTTTAGCTGGTCTTTCTTAGTAAGTTACAATAAAAATTTTCAATAAATTTTCAGTAAAATGTCAACAGTATATTCAAAAGTATATTGTCAAAAATTAAAACCATAACATGTGAAAAATATAACTAAGCAAATGATGTGCCCCCATTATAATAAAAGGTATTTTTTCCTGTAAGGTTTATCCTAGTAGTATTAACTTTATTATAAAATTTATGTATGTAGAAATTGATTATTTTTTTATAGAATTAGATCACTGTCTGAAAAAGATTTTTGTTAATTATTTTTGAAAATAAAGAATTCTTCCAATCCTTTCTAACCCAGCCAATTTTTTCAGCAATAAACTTTCTGTTAATCCATATCTGACCTGCTAAATAGACATAAATTGTGTTGTTTATTTCTCATGTAGAATACAAAACAAGCTACATTCGAAGTCGTTCAATTCGCTCAGTGTCTGTTGAGCTTGATGGCAAAGTGTATAATTTGAATTTGGAGGATGGCTATCAACCTGCTTTACCATGGAATGTCACAATAAAGCCCAAAAATAGTCAAGAATCAGAAGGAGGAAGAGAAATTGATGATGCTAAGGATATGGAGGAATACAGTGGCACTGGCAGCATTTTAGAGAACACAGCACCAAACTTAATAAAAGTGACACACCGGTAAGTCTTTGAAGAGATTAATTAGTAGGTTGTGGTTTTTATTATGTATATACTTGAATATATATATGCAACATTATATGTATATACAAAACACATATAGCTCTATGTATCAGGGTTGTTTTATCCATTGGGAACATTAGTGCCTTGGATCATAGACAAGAAAGGAGAGAAAATTGCAAGCTACAGATATAGTGGTAATGAATGTAGGTGGCTCAGGATTGAACTGTTGGGTTGTTGGTGTTCTGTTATTGCAATGACTAGTCTAGTGAAGAGAAGGACCAGGGAGACATAATAGCAGTGTTCTAATTTTTGAGGGCCTGCCACAGAGAGGAGGGGGTCAAGCTATTTTCCAAAGCACCCAAAGGCCAGACAAATAAAACTGATCAAGAAGAGATTCAACCTAGAAATAAGGAGAAATTTTCTGACAGTGAGAACAATCAATCAATGAAATAGTTTGTCTTCAGAAATTGTGGGAGATTCATCACTGGAAGCTTTCAAGAAGAGACTGGACTGCCATTTGTCAGAAATGATGTAGGGTCTCCTGCTTGGATGGGAGGGGGTGGTCAGACTAGAATACCTACAATGTTCCTTCCAACTCTGTTGATCTGTTAAGTAAGAAAGATACCCTAATCAAGGAAGAAACCATATGTCAATCAAGGCTACATATAAATAACCAGGACATTTTGTTGTTTGATGCATATTACCTAGCCTGGTAATGAAATGAAAAAAACATGTTTGAAGGAAGAGAGGAAGAGTCCATGCTTCTTTTCTGTCTTAATATATGGGAATAAACAAGTAAACCTCCTTCAATGATCGGGGCCTTGATTGTGGGCTTATGTGAGTAAATGAAATCATGGGCTATGTCGTCGGACATGTATATGTCCAAAAGGGTGTCCCAGGGCAGAAGTTTTCATCCTGCAGTGGATAGACAATGACTAAGATGATGATACAAGCAAAACATTGGGCTTAACCCAATGAGCTAGATATATATTTCCTTAACTGTATTGTGATAGCAATTGCATTTAGACTTATATACAGCCCTCTCTAAGCGGTTTACAGAGTCAGCCGATTGCCCCCAAAATGGGTCCTCATTTTACCCACCTTGGAAGGATGGAAGGCTGAGTCAACCATGAGCCTGGTGAGATTTTAACTGCCAAATTGCAGGCAGCTGGCAGGCAGCAGAAGTATCCTGCAGTACTGCATTCTACCCACTGCGCCACCATGGCTAAGTAATGATAAGTAATGCAGTTATTAAGTGAGTCATCAGGTGACCAATTTTATGACCTTTTTCATTAAGTAAATTTGGCTTCTCCCATTGACTTGGCTTATTGGAAGTTGGCTGGGAAGATCATATGGCATTTACATTATGCTGGGATGCTGCCACTGCTGTAAATGCAGGCTGGTTGCCAAGCACCAGATTGTGCAGGAATGCCACGAAAATTATAAGTGAGAGGTTGTGAGAGGCGTTTTTTTTCAGTGCTGTTGTACCTACAAACTGCTACTAAATGAATGGGCATAAGTAGAGGACCACCTGTATGATGGCTATACCTAAGAACAAGGTTGCCTAATATATTTTGTTAAATGTTTGTCTACATTCTAGAAAGCTGACTGGTCATATCGGACAATCCATACTCAAGATCACATACATGTCGAATGCCAGTGTTTGTATTTATACTTAGGCTTCTCAACCATTAGTAAGCTTTTACCTTTTTTTTTTCCAAAAACTATTTATAGTGATTTTTTCCTCCAAGACAGCACACTTGGTTTTTCTCTACTGACATTTCAGCCCAACAACAACAACAACATTTCAGCCCAACAACAAACTTCATTTCCATTGCGCCAGATTGCTTACTCTTGGTTGCAGTAGGGGAGTTGCCCCTGTTTCTTTCATGGAGTCACATCAGCTAAGCTAGTTCAAAAAACGATCTTCATGAATGTAATGCTGTCTGTTTCCAACAGCTAGTCACTGCCTCCAGGATAATGACCTTTTTCTTTTTTTGAACAGATGCTACATTTTAGAAAATGACACTGTTCAATGTGACACAGACTTATATAAATCATTGCAAGCCTGGAAGGACCATAAGCTTCATATAGACCACGAGGTTAGTGTTTTCTGACCATGTGAATCACCATTTGAATCACATTTCCAAATTCCAAGGAACCGTGAGTGGACTTTTGTCAGGTTTTATTCTCAACAGGAACAATATCAGTGTTTAATGAAGGCAAGGCCGAATGTTAAATATTCTGATACCAGCTTTGGCTGATGTTTGGATCGACTTTGAAATGAGAATGTCTTACAATAGAGTTGCTTTTTGAGATCGGTTTAGCAGCTGGTGGTTCAGGCAATTATGTTGACCAAACTAGGCTGCATATAAAAATTCTCTTTTATTCCCTTTTATTCAAAGGTGAACATCTTCTTAGCCCAGTTTTCCTTCATGAAGGCATAATCATCAGTTTTTCCTTTTGCCACATTCTGCATTGCCTGAAGGAATCTTAATCCTCTGAATATGATTTTAGGGGTTGAGGAAGCCAGAGGATGTGAAAAATATTTCTGTTTGTGGAGGTCTCTGCTCAATCCCAAATCCTTCTGAAAATAAAAGGGCATTGTTGAAGCTAATTTAATATCCTTAATTACATAGTGCACTAAAAGGGCAGCACAGGGAAAATGTGGATAAGAAGTTTCAGAATAACTGGACATAACATCATGCAAGAACAGTAACAGCAATAACAGTATGCTAAAAACTCGTAACTGGCCTGTTTTTCCTATTTCCCTCTTGCCCTCAAAATGCACATATAAGCATACAGTACCTATAAGTCTTTGACAGTTAAGAGATTGACAGAAATATACATCATTTCCCCCAGGTTTTTTAAATTAAATTTCCCATAAATATTGAATTTTCATGATGCATGGGAATTACTTGTGGACCATCAATTAAAATAACCCCTAACTTTAAAAAAATGAGTCAACTTATAGTCTGGAAAAAACTACATTCATTCCCAAAAAAATTCAGTTTACTTGTACATGCTAATATAAATTGACTTGCCTTGGCTCTATCTCATTGCCTGCTAAGGTTTTCTTGTAAATAAAGGAAAGGGGTGGATAATTTTTTTTCTTTCATCTCTGCTATAATTACAGCAGTAAGGTATTCTTCCTCCAAAAGTCAAGTTATATTCCTTGCTAGAAAATGTCCTTACTGCTTATTCCAAATTCCCACCAGTGAACTGTATAGATAATGCAGTGCATGGTAATTGTAGTAATCATCTGTGTTTCTGGCTAAAGTTTGGAATTTTAGCATAAACTCTTCTTTAAAAAAAAAGTTAATGAATAATTGGGATAATTGGGATACAGAGATGTTTTGAAGAAAGAAATTTAATGGCTAGTATCTAGACAAGTTGAATGATAGAAACCAAATCAGTCAATTTTGCATCCATCCATTTGTTCTTATTTTTTATTATTAGATTGAAACTCTACAAAACAAAATTAAAAACCTGCGAGAGGTAAGAGGTCATCTAAAGAAGAAGCGACCGGAGGAATGTGATTGTAACAAGATAAGGTACTTTCTTTTAGAGTCAGAAACTGCAATAAGCAGGAAGTGGTTATGAATTTAGGCAGAGGGATTTAAGACAAAAGACTATTTAGCAAACACAGCCATCCTCTTATTAAAGTCAGATACTCCAATGCCTTGATAATGCTGGTGCCTTATTGTGTCTAGTCCACCAAGGCAGAAAAGAAAACCATAACATTCGTGTCTCATCACACTCTTCGATTAAAAACAAAAATAACATTTCAGACCAGTTCCTCTTATCTTGACATAGCTAACAGCCTAGTCTCTTTTGGGAGTTCTTTTCAAGTTTGAAATTTTTTAACCTTGGAAAGTACAAATTAAAGATCTTCAACCTTTCTGGAATACACAGGGCCTCTAGGATTTATACCCAGTGCTTTTAAATTTTCTTGAAACTGAAATTCATTATTGGAAGAGCTGGAAATACCTACTGATATGCTGTTTTCTGTTACACATCTTTCAGTTACTTTGAAGCCTCCCTGGCTGCTAAGATTTCCCACTGGGAAAAAGCCTCTGAATAGGGATTCTTATGATCACATCTTTTGATAACTCAGTAAAGTAATGGAAACCAGGGAATTAACTGGTTGCCTGCTGTAGAAACATAGTTAGTACTATGAAAAACAAGATATTCAAACACTTACCCTGTGCTTAAGTAAATAAATACAAAAACACTGCCCATGAAAATGTATTCAAAATTTTCCACTCCTTTGAAAGAAATTGTAAAAGCAAACTGTCAAGCTGAATTCAAGCTGACATTACACAACCCTTGTCTGTTTCTAATTAGGGTAAGTAGAGAGCAAATATTTAGCACAAAGTTGGCCAAAATCCCCTTCAGTCAAGATACTGTTGTGGCCACAGTTTCCCATTCATTGTCTAAACTCAGGAACAGAGATCTGCAGGATTCACCTCTGAGGTGGGGAAGTTATTTCAAATCTCAGATGGGTAGGTGGGATGTATTTTTCAGTGGTACCTTGAAGAAGCTTGTGGGACCTGTTGCCCCCTTCTTAAGATCTTCTGTACTCAGATTTGTATTTTTCTGCCACTGTGAAACTACTAAATAAGCAGGAAAAGTTGCAGCTTCTTTAAGGGTGAATAAGATTCACAACTTCCAGTTTTGAGCCTCTTCGGCGACAGACCGAAACCTCGTCCCTCAAAGGCTTCAATCCATGCTCGTCGCTGGAGCGCCCCGAGCTGGCTGGTTTCAGGGCTAAGCCATCCTGTAGAGGTGGTGAAGAGGGGGGAGACTGCCCGCAAGGTTGAGGAGAGCCGTATCTCTCCTCCCCAGCTGGCCATTACTCCCTTTCCCGAAGGCGGTTGCAGCGACGGTCAGAAATGGCTGCCACAAAGAAGAACTCGACCGGGAAAGAATGTGCAGGAGGAAGATAAGAGAAAGTTTTGGTTGACTGGGCCAAACAGCAAAAGCAATAAATCAGGTACCCTGGAATTTAAACTTTAAAATTTAAACATTGTTCCCAAAGAAGATCTTGAAGCTGCGAAGGAGAGAGCGAAGGGAAAGGATTAGGTTTTTTTCCCCTTCCTTATACTAACAGCTAAGAAACTTAAGCAAGAAATTGAAAAAAAATCCACTTTGACATTAATAGGCATCTAAGCTGGAAATAAAAGTCAAAGG
>BHFT01043703.1:0-28708 GCA_004320025.1 Laticauda laticaudata | reverse complement strand
GCAGTGAGTACATCGCGTTTTCGAATGGATGTCAAGCTTTTTTGTCCGTTTTACATCCTCTTTGCATCCGTTGGTTCGGTGTGACATGGGCTTAAGGAGAAATTTCCTGACAGTTAGAACAATTAATCAGTGGAACAACTTTCCTCCAGAAGTTGCAAATGCTCCAACACTGGAAGTTTTTAAAAAGATGTTGGAAAACCATTTGTCTGAAGTGGCTTCAGACCACTTCAGGGTTTCCTGCCTAGGCAGAGGGCTGGACTAGAAGACCTCCAAGGTCCCTTCCAACTTTATTATTCTATTCTATTCTATTTTCTATTATTTTTTTGTTTTCTATTCTTGTCACATACTCATCGTGTATTATAAGGTCATAGTAGTGTGGCAAGATTCCTTTGACCTACTAACAGTCCTTGTTAGGATGATAGAGATCTCATGATACCTTTGAATAATGTTGTAGCTTTTGAGAAAATAGCTGATGAACATTTCTGCCACAATTAATTAGCCTATTAAAGCAGCTTTATTTGCCTTCTACATTTTGAAATGTCAAAGATTATGTCAAGAATACTAGATTAATAGTGCCCATGGCGATCTTGTTCTGGCCACACCTACTATATAAATGAGGATTTAGAAACTGAATTGTGGAGAGCACATTACAGATTCTCTCTCAATCTTGCAAGATATATAGTAATGCTATAAGCTTAGGGAGATTCACTTAAATCTAATAAGTAATGGTTGTTGCTAGGTTTTTTTTTAAATAGTTATTAAGTTAATCTTCCAGTTGGTTGTGATTTTTCATATGTCTTGGTTTTTTCCCTCTCCTTTTATTTGTAAGACACTGAGTCATTAAGGAATCAGGAGGTCTGAAAATGGAAACAGCCCAAGAAATAAACACGCATAGATTGCTTCACTATGAAAGGGCTGGGAAAAGGCCCTTCCTCATAGGGTTTAAATGGGCAAGAAACTTTCATTGGTTTTGAAGGCTGGGTAGATGAGGAAGAATGCTGTCCATCAATAAACCAGGATGGCTTGACATTGCCCTCTTGATAGGCAGAGGGGTGTAAGAGATTGAGTCTTTGGCTTGCTGGGGAGACAGCTGAATGCCTAACTTTTCGTTGACAGCAAGGCCATCTGCAGTATATATGCCTTTAAAAGATGGCAGTTGCAATGGTGTGCTTGAGTTTCCACCCATGTTCAGTGTGTGTACCATTGCATGTTGTCTGTCTGTTTATACTAGCTGGTCCAAGGACTCCCTGCTGTATATTTGTTTGACTTGGAATTTTCACCAGCAGAACCTCAAACGGCCATTGAATCTGGGCTATCAGCATTATGAACTGGAGATGCGAAGAATGAGTTTAGTTTCTGGAAATGAGCAATTCACACCCTGGACTGTACAGCTAGTTTTTGTTTCCTGATCACAAATGGAACCATTGGTAACTTGGTTGTTAAGCAAAGTGGTTGATAAGTGAAATGAGACTCTACTTACAATCTGACTTCAGCTTATCTATTCTTTACAGACCTAGGAAGGACATCAAGGCAAGTATTAGTTGCAATTACCTTTTCATTACCGTCGAAACAGCAAACAAATGTATGAAGCAATCACTAAGTGAGAACTGTTATTATTATGGTTGGTCACCAGATTTGCATTTTTATCCACCTATTCAGTCAGTGGTGGGATTCAAAAAATTTTACTACAGGTTCTGTGGGCATGGCTTGGTGGACGTGATGTGGCTTGGTGGGCATGTCAGGGGAAGGATACTGCAAAATCCTCCATTCTCTCCCCACCCCACTAACCTGCTTTGCAGCTCCGTTCTCCTGTGAAGGGCAACCAAAGAAGACCCAGCCAATCAGCTGGGACTCAATGGGAGGCAGAAAAGAGATGGGGGCAGGGCCAGTCAAAGGTGGGATTGGCCGGTTCTCCAAACTACTCAAAATTTCCACCACCAGTTCTCCAGAATCTGTCAGAACTGGCTGAATACAACCTCTGTATTCAGTCCTTCCCAAGGATCTAGGCTGGGCAGAAGTTATTGTTTGATGGTGTTCAAAATATACATTTTAAAAGTACATCGGGATAGTGTTAAAGATAGAAGATGGTCAGAGGTGGTATTCAGCTGGTTCAGACCAATTCTGACATGCCGGTAGTGGAAATTTTTAGTAGTTCGGAGAACCGGCAAATACCACCACTGACTGGGCCTGCCCATCTGCCTCTGCCATTACCTCTCCTATATTCCCTTGTGTTTTACCTCAGCTTATATGCATAGCAGAGTGGATTGCCATGCTAAAAAAAAAAACAGCATTAATACAGAGGGCAGTCTTTGAATCCTGCACATACACGTGACGTGAGCTCTGAGAACTGTTAAGAAAAAAATTGGAAACCCACCACTGAAGATGGTGTTAAAAGTATTGCAGATATTTCAATGCACCCTTGCTGTTTCTTTGTCATGTCACTGTTTGTGGTCAGTCTGTGTCATGCCCCTGTTGGAATCTAATTCCGAGAGGGAGGTCAAGCAGCTGACAGTGAGTGGGAATGTGGCCCCGGTGCCTAGGTAAGAAACTGGAGAAGGGCACAGTCCGGCTGAGCATTCAGAGGAAGATCCAGGACTACCCCCTCTTCATCCTAGGGCACACAGGGAGGAACGGAGAAGGGGACAATGTGAGTTACGTGGTTTATGGGGGAGGAAAAGGCCCTAATCTCCTTCATTAGCTGCAGCTGGGAAAACTTTAAAAAGGCAAACTACGCATAGCAAAGTTGCTGGAAGCAAAGCGTGCATTATCTTTATTTGTCAAGGCATATCTGGGTTCTGACATCCTCCCAACTGTGTATGTTTCATTATCTTTTGATGTCTTTAATTCCTTATCCTGCCCTATCTCGTTAATTGCTGCAGCGTGGTTTGTGTTGGTTTTTATTTATAATTTATATGTACTTTGGGTTTGGACTAAATTTCTTCCCTTTAAAGACTGTTCTTGGGAGAGTTTTCTTTTCTCCAGCAGAAGATAACTGGACATTGGGGGCCAAGTTGGAGGAATTAAAGGGCCTTTACCTACTTTGGTGACTTTGTTGCTTTTGTGCCATACCCCGGTTCATCACAGTCTGTGCAATTTTCTGGAGGTAGTTAACTACTGGATGGCCCACTATGAATCTGGCTGAATACACTTTTTACCTAGGAAGTTTTGTTTGATTTTATATTTCATCCTTTCTTTTCAAACCCTTTTTTTCTTATTGATATTGGGTGCTACTCATGCAATCAGCCGCTTCCTGGGTTATGAACAGGAAGAAGGCCAATGAAGAGGTTTTTTGTAAGGCTGTGGTTTTTTTTTCCTGTGCTCCATTTCAGAGCAGTTTCATGGCTAAGATGGTTACAGCAAAAGAGGCCTACCTTAAAAAGTCATAATCAGATTCAGCAATCATCAAAAGCACATAATCCACGCAATGAACAAATACATGGGTACAGTTTATCCTTTCGTTACCTCATTCAGTAAGTTTATCCTACTGCGGGAGGTAGTTTAACAAGCGAAGGGGCCTCCTGGCTGTGGTGGTTAGGCATTCATGCTTGCTGCTTTGCACAAAAGGCTAACCAAGTTCTCAGAGAGCTTAGAACCTTAGCTATTTCAATCTATGTGAAAAGGATTGACTAGATACCTGAAAGGACTCTCTCCTTATATATGTGTGCAGCAGGGGTGTCAAACTCGTGGCCGATGGGCTGCTAAGATCTGGCCTGCAGGGCCATCCTGGAAATAGTGAAGGACTGGCCCACAGTGCCTCAGTCAGTGAAAATGGAGCTTGGGAGGGCTGTGAGTGGCACCTCCAAGCTCCATTTTCACTGGCAGAGGGTTTGACGAGTCCCCTGCAGCCAGAAACAGAGCTCAGGAGCCCATTTTTGCTGGGAAAGCATGAGTAATGTCAAGCTAGCCACACTCAACCTGGCCATGCCCACCCCAGCCTTCCGAGGTCAAACACAACCCTGATGCAGCCCTCAATGAAATTGAATTTGACACCCCTGGTGTAGACGTTCAAGAAGGGTTAAGCACCACTGATGAACACAAGTTAGGCCCCTAAAGACTAGCCCTTTGTTTCACATTCAGAAGAGAAACACAATTTAGCAATGTGAGCATACAGATGCACTACAGTCCATAGCAGTGGTCACCAACCAGTGGGCTGGGGACCACTGGTGGTCTGTGAGAAAATTTTGGTGGTCCTCAGAGAAAGCAATTAATCCAGGCTGTGCAGGAACACAAGGCTGTGCTGTCCACATGGCCTGTGGGAACACAAGACTTCCATCGCTTGCATTGTGAACCACACGAGGTAGTGAGGGGAGGGGGGGAAGAGTGGAGGGAGAAACTTGCCCCACTAGCCCCACATGCCTGGCCTGGCCACTGGGCTGCTTCTTTCCACTCCTTCTGCTTTTAGCTGCATGCAAAGAAAGCAGCAAAAGTTTTTCTTTCTCTCCCCCAAACTCTGCCAGAAATGAATCTATGGGACCCTGCAAGGCCTCCTGCTCCAAGAGGCTGCACTGGTGCAACAAGTTTCACAAAGACTTGTTTGTGGCAGAGTTTGGGGGAGAGAAAGAAAGACTTCTGCTGCTTATGCTGCTTTCCTTGCATGAAGCCAAAAGTCTCTCTTTCTTTCTCCCTCTGAGGATGCAGCTGGAGATGGTATCCTGCAAAACCAAATAAAGAATGATCGATCGGTAGGAAAACAGGATGGGGAATTTTCCTGCAGACTTTTTTTGGGGGATTTTCCCAGGGTCTCTTGGTCTGTGCGATTTAAAATTATGAATTTGGTGGTCCCTGAGGTCCAAAAGGGACAGTTTCAAAGGTTGTCCCATCAGCTTTGAAGATTGAATTGCGGCTGGCTGTCAGAGACCATGTGGTCGAGACAAGCGAGGGAGCCAGACAGAGAATAGCAGCAGTGATGCCAGACAAGTGGACGAGATGAGAAGTGACTGGGCAGGGCAGGGCCAGCCAGTGGTGGGATTTGCCAGTTCTCTGAACTGTGCAAAATCGTAACTATCAGTTCATCTGAACCAGCCCGAACCAGCTGAATCCCACCACAGAGTTGAACATTGTCATTTTGCACAATGTTGTGTGGAAGACCTGAACAGAGTTCATGGTCCCCCTTATTATAACACCCAGGAATAATGTCAAGAGCAGAAATCTCTACTGGGAAGAGAAAGACAAGGGCTAATTCTTCTTTGGTTCAGTTTGCATTTCAAAGCATGAAAATAAACCACCTTTGATGGACTCTTCTGGCACTAAAATAGACTTCCTACTGCAGAGAGAATTTGGAAGAGGATATGTATGAATGGGAAGAGTTGAGTCAAACACAGTCAGGCTGCATAACCCCAGAAAAGTGTGTCAAGAGTTAGTGGCTGATTGTCATCACAGATTGGGCTATGCTCATGCCTGGCACCTGCTTTTAATATTCTGGAATCAATTTGGCCCTTCAGGCAAACAGGTTCCCCACTCCTGCTCCAGAAAAATACCCAGGTGTCATGGAATGAGTAGAATGAAAAATAAATAAAAAAGTTGATAAAAATCACTTAGAAGTTGTCCCAAAGGTGCTTTTTTTCAAGAGGCAACTGGACTTTCTGGTTTTTCTTTGAAAAAGGTGACCCTGAGGACACAGAAAAACCTCCAGATGGCCACACCAAACCCTCTAAAAGGATGCAAACAACCAGCTGTCTACAAGGGATATAAATCCTTCCATTCCCCACCATCCACTCAGAGCTGAAGAAGCTTCTTGGATGAGAAGCAAAACTTCTTCAATGAGAAAATAAGAAAGTCCAGTTGCCTCTTGAAAAATGCACCTTTGGGGCAACCATGACCTGGATGACTGAGAATCTCCATAGACACTTGGAAGTTGTTGTAACTGTGAAGCAAATAACATTTTTTTTAAAAAAAATCTATCTGTGCATTTTTTTCCCTGGAAGTCCCAAGAGAAAAGAACATGCTGTCAACTAAAAAAAATACTCCTTTGTCTTTTTAGCTGCCAGAAAAAGGGAGTGGGGGCGGGGGAAACAAGGCATTCTTGAAATGCCTAGATAATCAACTCAGCAGCCCAAAGTTGTTGGTTATTGGAGAGCATGATGGATGACTCTTGGAGGCGGATGTGTCCCATTGGAGAAGTCACATCCAGGGGGGTGGGAGAAAGACCAGGGTCAAGGGAGAAATATATGATGCGATTTTGTATTGACTGCACCCAGCCATGTGCCAACATGGCAATTTTTAATAAACCAATTGACTTTTTCTGAGATGCAACTAGAGAGTTTTGATTTGAATGAGGGGGATTTGTTGGAGTCCAGACAGTAAAAGTTAATTGGGGGGGGGGGCTGGAGGGGAGGGGGACAAAAATAATCAAGAGAGTGGCTTTGATTAAAAAAAAAAAACAAGAACTCTTTTTATGGGTGTTGAGGCTCCCATGGATGGTATGGTAGGACTTCAGTGTTGTTCTTTCTGACCCATATCTTCTGAACTTTTTCATAAAAGTCCTTTTATTTCCATTCTTTTCAGATCTCAAACACCACCAATGTACAACTGTGCTGCAGACAGCCTCAATTCATTGTGCTGGGGAGATATGGGTGAGTTTTCTTGTAAGGCAATGAGAAAATCCCACCCAATGTGGGGGGAGACAGGGGGAAGTTGGAAGTGATTTCTCACAGCTTGCATAAGGTCTTCAAATCATCCATTGAGAGTTGAAGACCCTATATTCCCATTGTGGCTAAGAGAGTGCTGTGTGGAATTCTCCCAATATTTGTCCCTTTTTCATGTGATTCTCTCAATGAATGCAGTATTTGGTTTCCCACCATTGTGAAGAAATTTATGCAAGAGATGAAACCTGAAGCCACCATAACCCTGAACTACTTTGTTCATCATCCCTGAAGATTCCTCTGTAAACTGCTTAGAGAGGGCTGTAAAGCACTGTGAAGCAGTATATAAGTCTAAGTGCTATTGTTGTATTTGTCTATGACCGTAATGATGAACCTATGGCACACGTGCCAGAGGTGGCACGCAGAGCCCTCTCTGTGGGCACATGTGCCATTGCCAGCTGCTGTTCAGGTTTCCACCGTGTGTACACACTCCAGCCAGCTGGTCTTCACATGCACTAGAAACCCAATGACCAGCTGGCCAGCACATTCATGTGCACCAGCCAGCTAGTCTTCAGGTTTCCAGTGCTCTGCTGTGTACAAAAACCAGCTGGCCGGCGTGCATGCATGCACCGGAAACCAAAAGAGTAGCTGGTGACAGTGCATGTGCCCACAGAAGGAAACCTGAAGACCAGCTGGCCAGTGTGCATGCACACGCTGGAAACCCAAAGACTAGCGGCTGCTGCATGCATGCACACTGCCCAGCTAGTCTTTGGGTTTCCAGCACACACGTGTGTTCTGGTTTGGTCATTCAGTGCCAAAAAGGTTCGCCATCACTGATTTAAGACCTGTATTGACAAACTGATTAGAAAGAAGCCTTGGTGAGAAGCAGTCAAAAAAGTCAAGATAGGAGTTTTAGGAAAAGCACTCTGAAGAATACAGAAGAACCTTTTTTCTGAGAAGGGCCAATATCCATTTGATATTTTCAGGGATTCATTAGGAAAAGAATCAGATTGAATGGTAGCTTTGAGGATTGTTGTATACCTATATAACACAAACTCCTCCACATTTTTCAAGATAATTATCCTCCCAACAGCTGACAGACAATGGAAATAGAATAGAATAGAATTCTTTATTGGCCAAGTATGATTGGACACACAAGGAATTTGTCTGGATGCAAATGCTCTCAGTATACATAAAAGAAAAGATACATTTGTCAAGAGTCAAGAATCATAGGGTACAACACTTAATAATAGTCATAGGGTACAATAAGCAATCAAATCATACTAGGAAACAGTCAATAAAAATCGTTAGGATAAGCAACAAAGTTACAGTCATACAGTCAAAAGTGGGAGGGGATGGGTGATAAGGAGTGATGAGAAGATTAACAGTAATAATATTGCAGACTTAGTAAATAGTTGGATAGTGTTGAGGGAATTATTTGTTTAGCAGAGTGATGGCATTCAGGGAAAAAAGTGTCCTTGTGTCTAGTTGTTCTGGTGTGCAGGGCTCTATAGCATCATTTTGAGGGAAGGAGTTGAAACTGTTTATGTTCGGGATGTGAGGGGTCTGTAAATATTTTCACAGCTCTCTTTTTGAATCGTGCAGTATGCAACAAGGAGTTGGATTAGAAAACCTCCAAGGTCTCTTCCAGGTCTATTCTGAATGATTGATTAATTAATAAGGAAGCATTATGGCATACTTCATTTCATCCTCCAGGGAAAGATTGAAGGCAAACAAAGTCCAGGTAGAAGAAGAACATTGAAGAACAACTTTTTTTGTGTGGCTGTTGATAAAAATAGAATTGCTAACTTCATCACCAACATCCGATGATGGATATGGAAGAAGGAAGAAGGAAGAAGGAAGGGAGGGAGGGAGGGAGGGAGGAAGAGGAGAAAGAAGAAGAACAAATAAAGATGGTGAATGTTGAATTTGTTTTAGTTCCTCAGAGGGAGGGGAGGAACACATACAGGTGGTCCTCTACTTATGATGGTTCATTTAGTGACCATTCAAACTTTCAATGGCAGTGAAAAAAATGGCTTATGGCTGTTTTTCACATTTATTACCTTTGCAGCATCCCGATGATCGTGCAATCAAAATTCAGGCACTTAGTAACTGATTCATACTTATGACCATTGCTGCGTCCCAAGGTCACATGATCCCCTTTTGCAACCTTTTGACAAGCAAAATCAATGGGGAAGCCAGATTCACTTAATAACCATCTTTCTAACTTATCCACTGCAGTGTTTCGCTTAACAGCTGTGGCAAAAATGGTTGTTACAACAGGGCAAAACTCACTGAACAAATGTTTCACTTAACAACATAAATTTTGGGCTCCGGTCATAAGTTGAGGACTACCTGTACTCAACTATTTCCCTCCAACAGACTTTTCATAGCTTTCCATAGGCTTTCCATAGGCACTCAAGCAGGAATGCAATATTTTTTTAGACATCAAAAGGACCCAGCTAAGTGAGTGCAGGCCAAGTTTTAAGGTGCCCCTGAATTTTCTTCCAAAATAAAACACAGTTATTTCCCCTTTGAACAACAGGACTCTCTGTGGGCTCTCCAGAAATTGGGAAATTGGTGATGGGATTTTGGGATAAGCAATGCCAGTTTAAGGAAATGGACAGCCATTTACAGCCCCTCCTTCATGAGAGAATTCAGTGTCTAAAAGAAGAAAGTCAAGAAAATAATTCATGAACTGGACTTCTTCGTGTCCATCTGACCATTCTTCACTTGACAAATACATCAGTAGTCTCAGATATGAACAGGTTTCTCAGAAACCCAGAAAACTGCTCTGGTTAATGGGGATCACCATTAATGAGGAATTTTCTTCCAAAGCTACATTTATTATTCAGAAGCCATTTGATGTAATAGTCAATGTAACATCAAGAATTGTATAATTCTGGAATAGTTCCTCTGCCAAACTTTAACATTCTTCTCTCCATTTGATTCCAGCTATTCTATTTTAATGTCATTCCACTGATTTGGTCAGAACACATGAAAAAAATACTGCTAGTTGCTAAGGAGTAGCTGATGAAAGAAGACATAGCTAGAACTCCTGCAGCCAGATACCCTGTTTCCCTGAAAATGCGACCTACCTTGAAAGTAAGTCCTAGCTTGGTTTTTACATGTGTGCCCAATATAAGCCCTACTCTCAAAATAATCCCTAATTAAGTTCACGGCCTCTTGAATGCACAGATAAAAATTAAGCTAGGGTGGGGCTGGGGGGTTGGAGCTGCCCTACTACTTACCTTTGGATAGTTGTAGCCAGGCCTTTTACACCCCAACACCTGCCTTGCTGGTCCATTTCTTCTGCAGCCAGCCAGGCTGGCAAGGCTTTCCTGAAGGCCTCTGATAACAAAGTTCTGGATCAATACGGATCTCTATTATCGGCTTTTGAGGCCTTCAGAAAAATCTTGCTGGCTGCAGAAGAAGTTCCTGAAGACCTCTGACAGCGAAAAGGAGGCCAGGGGTGACACATGGAAGTGAGGTTAGTCAGTGGGTGACACCCCCCGAAAATAAGACCTGGTGCCTTTTTTGGTGGCAAAAAAAATATAAGACAGGGTCTTATTTTTGGGGAAACACACTAACATATCAGAAAATAAGGCATATACAATCCTTTGTGTCATCTTTTATCACCTAAGAATGGGATGCTTTCAGTGGATGAAATTGTGTTTGGTCAACCCAAAGCAGGGGTGTGAAATGCTTTTGGTCTGAAAGTCACATGTAGCTTGGAATGTTGTATTGGGGACTAATACAATCTTTTTAGGTGACCTATCATGTTTGGTTCTGTAAGATGGATGTGGTTTCCCTTCTGACCATATTCAGTTTTACCACAGTTTGAATGTTACAGGAACTAGCGGATGGAAACAGAAATTGATATCTGGAGCTAGACTTCTCAAGCCTCTTATTTAAATTGGATGAGGAATCCCTGTAAGAAGGACAAAGATCTGGGTCACCAAGTATCTGGTTCTCCGAATCCTGCCATCTAACCTCCTATTTCCTATTTCCCTAAATGACTGGGATGATACGGATGGAACTATTTCATTTTGGGTCCAAAATGGGACAGAAGGAATTACTTATCAGTATGATGGATATTTCATCCCACTTTACAAATTCCAAATGATGGTTGTTCTGTTTTGTGTTGTGAATTTGGCACTTATATTTAACATCCTTTCCCCCCACTTCTCTGTTTTGTCAGGCTACAGATCAAGTGAAGTACTAATATGACTCCATAAATCTTTCTTAAGACACACCTAGAATACTTCATCCAGTTTTGGTCACCTCATGATAAAAAAGATGTTGAGAGAGAGAGTCTCAAAAAAATGCAGAGAAGAGCAACCAAGATGATTAGGTTGCTAATATATACGATGAAGCTAAAATATATGATGAATGGTTGCAGGAACTGAACATGGCTACTCTCGTGAAGAGAAGGACCAGGGGAGACATGATAGCAGTCTTCCAATATTTGAAAGGCTGCCACAGAGAGGAGTGGGGCAAACTATTTTCCAAAGCACTTGAAGGCCAGACAAGGAATAATGGATGGAAACTGGTCAAGGAGAGATTCAATCTGGAAATAAGGAGAATATTTCTGACAGTGGTAACAATCAACCAATGGAACAGAAGTTGCCTTCGGAAGTTGTGGGAGCTTCATCACTGGACGCTTTCAAGAAGAGACGGGACTGCCATCTGTCAGAAATGGTGTAGGGTCTCCTGCTTGGGGGAGGGATTGGACTAGATGACCTACAAGGACCCTTCCAACTCTGTTAATCAGTTAATTCTAGCTTGGTACAAAAGCAGCCAGAAGAATGATTGAAGCCCGGGAAGTGGGCCCTTTGTCAGTCAATGGGAGTGCTGATTTATCATTAAGTATTCAGGAGGTGAGGACTTGGCATACAAGGAAAACCACCTCCAACAGCTTAATAGCCATCCATCAAAGACCAAATCAACAACTAAAAAGCCACACACACAACCAGGCACCATATAAATACCACACACAGAGACTAGCCCAGAGCATACGGTTCCCTGAGGGTGGGCTCCAACACAGGTCCAAAAGCTCAGAAGACTGGTCCCAGGGACTGATCCAGATTGGATCTTGCAACATCCTGTCCTGGGGCATGTAGATTTGCCTTCAGTTTATGGTGCAGACCATTCTGGTGATGCTTATCTGCTGTATATTCATTGCAATGTTCAACAAAGGCAAATATTTGTAGCCAAGGTTTAAAATGTGGGGTCCTTGGTGCTCTCCAAGCTGGCTTGTTTTCTTCCAGTGTACTGATGATGTTACCTAATTAGGGTAATGAAACATCTGCAAGAAGACAAGCCAGCTCAAGAAACAGCATCAAAATTGATAGAAAAGATAGAGACATATGGAAAGGTGGCTGGTTTGAAAATAAATAAAGATAAGACAAAGTTTTTGACAAAGAATATGCTATCAAGACAAAAGGAAGAACTGGCAGACCTACTGAAAATCCAGGTCATGAATAAGATCAAGTATTTGGGGATACACTTGACAGCAAGATGCAGTACACTAAAGAGAATAATTATACCAAACTTAAGCAGCAGATAGCGCTAGATTTGGCGAAATGGGAAAATGTACAACTGTCATTAATAGGGAGAATATCAACAATCAAGATGAATATATTACCCAGAATTTTATATTTGTTCCAAACAATTCCAATTAGGCTTGGAAAAGATTACTTTGAAGATTTAAATAAAATTGTGTTGAAATATATATGGCAAGGTAAGAAGTCGAGAATAAAGTTAAAACTCTTGCAAGATGCGATCAACTTCCGGTGGAAAGGCAAGGACAAACAGAGGTGCAGAAGTCCATCTGTGGTTTCAATTAATCTATTTTTGCGGTTGGCGCGATCCTTTGAGGGTCCACAAATCCCGGAGAGATTTGTGACGGCATGGGGGAGACTCGGGTTGCAATGTGGGGAAGGCAACCCCCCTGCAGCAAACCCTATCTCTTAACAGAGGGGACATTACTTTGCAGCCTTACTCCTGAGTTGCCTGTGCTGCTGCATCTGCTCTTTCCTTCAAGCAGCCCTGCGCACATGCACGCTGGGCCCAGGCTCCTCGGGGACCTCTTCATTGCTGCTGCCAGCCTCCACAATCTCTGAAGGCAGCATTCTCCTATAAAGGAGCTGTTTGCAGTGGTCTGGCATCCTTGCAACGTGGCCTGCCCAGCGTGTCTGGGTTTTCATCACCAGGGTGTAGACTGATGGCAGGCCTGCTCTGGAGAGGACTTATGCGTCTGGCACTTTGTAGTGCCACTGGATCCTCAGAAGTCTTTGGAGGCAGGTCGTGTGGAAGTGGTTCAGTTGCCTAGCATGCCTCCTGTATACAGTCCAAGTCTCACTGGCTTGCATCAGGGTAGTTAGCACTACTTCTCGGTAGACTCCAAGCTTTGTAGCAAGGCTTATTCCATGGCAGTCCCACACATTGATCAGTAGTCTGCCATATGCAAAGCTTGCCTTGGTGATTCTGCAGTGGCTGGAATGTAGTAAGGATATAGATCCCTGGCATGTTCAAGATCCCTGGTTCTGAAGAACCAGTAGGGAAATTTTGAGTACTTCAGAGACTGGCAAATACCACCTCTGATTGGCCCCACCCCAAGGAATGGGATCCAACAGGTATAACTACCTATTCTGTTGCTCTGTGTTGTGCACGCAAGTCACACAAGTGCAATTTACAACCTGCTGAGCTGGCCAGACAGTTGAGTGGTGCTGCATGCAAGTACACAGAGGTTGGAAAAGCCCTTTTTTCCTGCTTGTTCAACCGCAGTGGTGTCATGCATAGCAGCTGCAGTTGAAAAAGCAGGAAATAAAGGTCAGGTAAGAGTCCAGGCAGGTGGGTGGGCCAAAACAGCAGCAGACATAGAACCAGTTCTCTGTATGCTCTCTGTTTGCTGCTTTTCAGAGCTGGAAAGCAGGTTAGTGAGCTGGGGAGATAATGGGATTTTGCAGTAACTTTCCCCTGCCACGCCCACCAAGCCTCGTTCACAGAACTGGTAGTAAAAGGTTTTGAATCCCACCACTCAATGTAACATATGCAAAAACACAAGCAGCACCTCAGAAGGCTCAGAACAGAATACTTTCAGTTTAGATGGCAAGCAAGTTAGTTTCTCTTTCACTTTAGAGCTGAGCACAGAACAGAGATAAACCACACCCAGATTCTCTCTTTAAAAGCCCCTGTCCCACTGCACCAACGGATGCAAAGAGGATGTAAAATGTTTAAAAAAGCTTGCCATCTGTTGGAAAACGCGATGTGCATCCGTTGTGTACTCATTGCATACGTGTTTCATATGCTCTAATGGTCTGTCGAGCTATCTGTCATCTGTGATTTTCAATCCCACCATGCACGAAAGTTTTGAGCTGCACTAAAACTTTGGTGAACAGATGAACTTTTCCGCTGTGTATGATGTAAATCCGTGACATCCGAGCAACAAACGTTTTAATGTCTGTTTTTATCATCCTTACAACGTCTGCTGTATCCTTCTCTGCCATCCCTCTGGGCATCCTTGCAACTCACATCGCTGCTGCAGCTGGAAAATGGAAAGAGGGAGGAAACAAAAGGTCAACGGAACGTGCTACACATGCGTTAGTAGGGCACAGAAATAGAAAAGGATGAGCAGTGACCTGGTTTGCATCCTATATTACATCCTCTTAGGCTTCCTTATGAACATCCGTTGTCAATATCCCGCTACAAACCCACGACCGTTCGTTTTCGTTCTGTTTATGCAGAATTTTTGCCACTTTTTGGAGCGGATGACAACGGATGGAGCCACCCCCGAAATTTTGCTCATCCGCTGTGTCCTTTATGCATACGTTTTGCGTTCATCGGCCAGTGGGACAGGGCCTTAAGTTTCAGCCCCCAATTCAGCTCTCATCGGCTGACCTTGTTACTAAGCTCTATCCCAGTTCATGAATATACTCTGACAAAGAGTCCACAATGAGTTAATGGCATATAATTAATCAACATATTTCAATATGCTAACATTATTTCTAGGTTGATGGTATATAATCAAACAATCAAATTATATCAATATGCTTCCAGGAGACAGTGCATGGTATGAAGAGTAAGTGAACATACAAACTATATGATTTATGGTCTATAGCTGTGATGATGAACCTATGGTGCGCATGCAGGTGGCACGCAAAGACATTTGTGCCGGTATGCAAGCTGCAGGTAAACTTAACTCACTGTGCATGTGTGTGCCTCACAGCTGATTTTTTGCCTGTTTGAGGCCTTTTTCGGCTTCTCAAAGGCTTGAGGAAGGTTTTTGCAGACTTCTGCAGGCTTTGTAGGCCAAAAATTAGCCCTGTTTCGTCACTTCCTATTTTTCATAAAATACCAGAAGTGACAAAATGGGGCTAGTTTTCGGCCTGCAAAGCTTGCAGAAGTCTGCAGAAGCCTTTCTGAAGCCTCTGGGAGGCCAAAAATCAGCTGTGAGATGCAGTGCAAGTAAGGGGGTGGTGGGGGTGGGTGGGGATTGCGCACGCATGCATAGGGAGCAAGGGGGATGCATTGCCTTCTAGGTGCTGGCACACGAGCACGAGCGTTCAAGCGCGTGCACAATTTTTGGCACAGGAGCCCAAAAAGGTTAGCCACCACTGGTCTATAGCAACTACAATCAAACACATAGGTTTAGTTCATCATGAATGTATTAGTTGTGCATGGTGTGTGCTTACTTATCCAGTATGAAACCACTTGGTGCATGGTGATGTATCCATTTCACTTTCTTGAACCCAGACAGATGGAGCTTACAATTATCTAATTTAGGGACACTTTCCCCATTTCCAACTTTCAGATGCAGCTCTCGGATTTCAGGGGTTCTTAATAGCAACCAGCTCAAATTAGGGTAACAATAGACAATACTCAAATAAGAGGCACAAGTTTATGTACCCCCCAGAAGGCAAGAAGCAAGATGCACACTGCTCCCACCAACTGCTAGGAACCAACACTATCCAGAAAGTGCACACACAACCATTTGTGGAGGCTAGGAATGGATGATGAATCTCTGCATTCACCCCTTCCCAATATAAATACAAAATCTTTCCCTGCTGCCCTTTCCCCCTTGGTTCACCTGATAGCAGTGTTCCAATATTTGAGGGTTCTCTGACACAGAGTCAAGCTATTTTCCAAAGCACCCGAAGGCCAGATAAGGAATAATGGATAGAAACTGATCAAGGAAGAAATCCAACCTGGAAATCAGGAGAAGTTGTGGGAGCCTCACCACTGGAAGCTTTCAAGAAGAGACTGGGCCGCCAAATGTCAGAAATGGTGTAAGATCTCCTGCTTCGACAGGATGTTGGACTAGATGACCTACAAGGTCCCTTCCAATTCCATTAATGTTAGAATCTGATGGAGAATCTCAAGGACTCCTTTTGAATTGGTCTGGAATGCTTTACTTCCATGCAAGATGACACCACCCATTCATTGACTGCTTTGCCCAAAACAGAATGTCTCTGATGGGAGTCAAAAGCTTCTATGTTCTCTTGTGTTTCTGAAGCCACTTTAACAGAATGTAGTGATACTATAGTAGTTATAAGTCTTGGCCTGGTATAAAAAAAATTACAGTTAAGATGTACAGTAACGAAATCCTTTTATCTCAAGTAACTGGAACAACAATGAAAGGATGCACAGCTGGACATATTTAAAAATCAATGAAAGCCAGGAAATGTAAATAGTGGAAGGGAAGAAAAATAACCTTCCTTGGACTTGCCTTAGATTTTTATTGTTTTCCACCAGTACAAATCTTAGTTAAATTTTCAACAGCTTTTGCATCAACATATAATATTATCTTACACAAATAAAACCCCCAGTAAAGCCCAATATCCTCCATTACCCGGGCGATAACACTGAAGCAAATTCCTTAATGGGCTCCATATCATCCTGGAATCCCCAAGTCTATTGCCAAAACCATGTTTTGTCAGGACCTTTTGAAAGAGTGTCAAAGCAGTCTTTTTTCCCCCAAAGGGATGACATTCCACAGATAGGGAACCACCATGGAGAAGGCCTTTCTTCATCCCATCAGATGGACCTCCTTAACAGATGGGCCTCATAACATACCCTGTCTCTCCTCTGGTTGTCCCAAAGGTGAAATGAAAGTCCTGGACTTGCTGGGGAGACATTTGAACTTTCCTGAAGAAAAAAAAAAAAAANTGGGTGTAGGAAAGGATTTCCAGAGAAAAAATTGCAGAATACAGGAACCAGAAGCACCACTCAGGTGACTCTGAGGACACAGATAAACCTCCAAGCAGCCTCAATGACTCTCTAAAAAGAACACAAATGATCAGCTGTCTGCAAGGAGTATAAATCCTTCCATTCCCCACCATCCAGTCAGAGCTGAAGAAGCTTCTTGGATGAGAAGTGAAACGTCTTCTAAAGAAAAAACAAGAAAGTCCAGTTGCTTCCTGAAAAAAGCACCTTTGGGACAACCATGAACTGGATGATGGAGAATCTCTTCAGACTTTTAGCTATACATCTCCAAGTGCTTCAATGACTTTCTAAAACTAGGTTTCATTGAGGGCCACCACAGGGTTGTGTTTGACCTTAGAGGCTGGGAGGGCATGGCCAGGGGGGGCATGACCAGCTTGACATCACTCGTTGAACCTCACATTTTCACCAGCAAATGCCTCCTGAAGCCTCTGCTCATGAAAATGGAGGTTGGGGGTGCCCCCAAGGCCCTGTTTTTGGCCATAATGGCCTCCTACAGCCCTCTGCCAATGAAAACGGAACCCCTTCTGGGTTCCCTTTTTGCTGGCAGAGGCACTGTGGGTCATTTTTTCTCTGTTTCCTGGCCTGCAGGCCAGATCTAAGCACCTGATGGGCAGGATCCAGTCTACAGGCCTTAAGTTTGACACCCCGGCCCTAAAAGGATGCAAATGACCAGCTGTCTGCAAGGAATATAAATCTTTCCATTATCCACTATTCTTCTGGAGCTGAAGAAGCTTCTTGGATCAGTGAAATGTCTTAAAACAAAACAAAACAAGGAAGTCCTGTTATCTCCTGAAAAGAACACCAGCCATGATCTGGATGACTGAGGATCTCTACAGACATTTTCTCTATCTGAACATTTTTCCCCTGTCTGTAATTAATCTGCTGGCCATCAGGGTGATAACAGGCAAATGTACAAAAATCGCACTTGTGAAAGTTGTGTTCCAGAAACATGTTGTGATGACCTGGGGCGTGGCATGAAAGCAACAAAGTCACAAAAGTAGGTAAAGTCCCTTTAATTCCTCCAACCTGGCCCCCAATTTCCAGTTACCATCGGCTGGAGAGAAAACTTTTCCAAGAACAGTTGTTAGAGGGAAGAAATTCCATCTGAACCCAAAGTACATATAAATTATAAAGAAAAACCAACACAAACCACACTGCAGCAGTTCAATGTGACAAGGAAGGATAAGTAATTGCAGACTTCAAAAGATAATGAAATACACACAGTTGGAAGGATGCCAGAACTCAGATAAAACTTGACAAACCAAAATAATTCACGCTTTGCTTCCAGCAAGGAGCTATGAGCAAACACCCTCTTTGTCCTGTTTTCCCAGCTGCAGCTAATGAAGGTAATCAGGGCCTTTTTCTCCCCCATAACCCATGTTGCTCCATTATCCGTTCCTCTTTTCGTGCCCTGGGATGAAGAGGGGATGGGCCTTGGTCTTCTCCTGAATGCCCAGCCAGACTGTGCCTTTCTCCAGTTTCTTCCACAGCCACCAAAGCCACACTCTCACTCCCTGTCAGCTGTTCCACCTGTCCTTCAGAATCAGATTCCAACAGTGGCATGACACATGTACTGATAAAGTGTCCATTATAATCTCAGTGACAAATGGATAATGAGGTACTGCTGACCATGCTATTACTATTCTGATTCCATGAAATCAATCGCCAGAAAACTCCAAGGCATTTGCAACATTTTAATCAATAATCAACATTTTACAAAATCAAAAGTTTCAGTCTGTTCTGTAACTTTTAAATTTTATCTTCCATATACAGGTAGTCCTTGACTTACAACAGTTCATTTCGTGATTGTTCAAAGTTCAAACGGCACAGGAAAAAGAGACTTATGATCATTTTTCACACTTATGACCATTGCAGCCTCCCCATGGTCATGTGATCAAAATTCAGGTGCTTGGAGACAAACTCATATTTATGATGGTTGCAATGTCCCAGGGTCATGGGATCCCCCTTTTGTGACCTCCTGACAAGCAAAGTCAATGGGGAAGCCAGACTCACTTAACAAATGTATTACAAACTTAATAACTGCAGTGATTTGCTTAACGGTGGCAAGAAATATCATAAAATGAGGCGAAATTCACTTAACAAATGTTTCATTTATCAAGAGATAAATAAATTGGGCTCCATTGTAGTGGTAAATCAAGGACTACCTGTATACACAGAGAGACAGACAGATAGACAGACAGACAGACAGAGACACAGAGAGAGACAGAGAGAGAGACACATAGAAAGAGACACACAGAGAGACAGAGAAAAAGACACAGAGAGACAGAGAGACAAAGAGCAAAACAGAGACACAGAGACACATACAGAGAGACACAGAGACAGAGACACAGAGAGAGAGACAGAAAGAGACAGAGACACAGAGAGACAGGGAGAAAGAAACAAAGAGTGAGGCAGACACAGAGAGAGAGAGAGACAGACAGACAGACAGAGACAGAAACAGAGAAGGACAGAGACAGAAAGAGACAAGAGACAGAGAGAGAGAGACAGAGAGATAAAGAGAGAGAGAAAGACAGAGAGACAGAAAGAGACAGAGAGTGAGATACGAGACACAGAGGCAGAGACAGAGACACAAAGAGAGAGACAGAGATGGAGAAAGACAGAGAGAGACAGAGAGAGACAGAGAAAAAGAGTGAGACAGAGACACACACGCAGAGAAAGACAAAGACAGAGAAAGACAGAAAGAGACAGAAAGAGAGACAAAGCGAGACAGAGACACACACAGACACACACACACACAAAGACAGAGAAACACAGAGAGAGACAAAGAGTGAGACACACAGAGGCAGAGAGAGAGAGAGAGACAGAGAGACAGAAAGACAGAGAGAGACAGAAACAGAGACAGAGAGACACACACAGAGAGAGAAGCTGCTGTGTTTGATATATTTTTATAAATGGTTTCAAAATGTAAACAAATTGAATTGACCTCATTATTGCCTTTAGTGTATCATGTTTCTTGAGACTGTGACTGCACTCATCCTCTAAAAGGCAGCACTTTACTCATATCCTGTAAGGTGTATGTGATTGTAATTGTTGCAAGATTCATCTGACTTGCAAGCAGCCATTGTTAGGATGATGAAGATCAGAAGGCACATTAGAATAATGATGTAACCTTTCAAAAAACTGATTGATGAAAGCTAATGTCCCAACTAATTGGCTTATTTTAAATCCTCTTTTTTCTTTTTTGAAATGCCAAGTATTATGAAATCAAGAATGCCAGAGTAATAGCATATATGATGATTTTGCTTGGCCACACCTGTGTATGTATGTGTGTGTGTGTATATATATATATATATATATATATATATATATATATTAAAAAAAAATAAAAAATAAAAAAACATATATCTATATATATATATATATATATATATATATATATATATAGTATGTATGTATGTATGTGTGTGTATGTATATATATATATATATATTTAGAAACTGAATATATATATATATATATATTTAGAAACTGAACTGTGGAGAGCACATTACAGATTCTCTCTCATTCTCCCAAGGCACAATACTATTTTTTAAAAAAATCACTATATCTGGTAAGTAAGAGCTCATATGGGGGGAAGGGAGGGTTGCAGGTGTTACTCCTCTGGTTGGTTGTGATTTTATCTATCTGTGTTGTTTTTCTCCATATTTTTTTTGGTGTGTGTAAGCCACTGATATTTTTTTTCACATAGCTTCGGATCATCCATATGAATGAATTTGGATAACCTGGCAGATGTTTTGATTTTCTTTTTTTTTTTGATAGCCATGGCCTGACCTGTTTAGTATTGTTGACAAAATAATTGGTGGAATGATAAACAATGGTGTGACAATGAGTTCCCTTGAAACATTCCTCCCTTGATATTAACCCTCCCCAGTCTATCACTGTTGACTAACAATAGTGTCTTCCGTTGTGACATGGAACTTTGCACAACTTTCTGGTGTTTCTATTGACCTTTCTACTGAGCCTTCTTATTTCCAGGCACTTGAGTATCCAATTCTGTGGTAGGGAGTCGAATGCCTTATTGTAATCAATTGAAGCTACATTCAGGATGCTCTTCTTTCTCTTGAAGATTTCCAAACTGGTGTTTAGAAGCTTACCTTTTATGGAGATTCTCAGTCCTCCAGGTCATGGTTGTCTTAAAGGTGCTTTTTTCAAGAGGCAACTGGACATTCCAGATTTTCTTTGAAGACATTTTGCTTCTCATCCAAGAAGCTTCCTCAGCTTCTGAAAAGCTTCTGAGCTGAAGAAGTTTCTTGGATGAATAGTGAAATATCTTCAAAGAAAAAACCAGCAAGTCCAGTTGCCTCTTGAAAAAGCACCTTTGCTTTGGGAGAAGCTTAGTTTTTGTTCCCCTGCTGTTTGGGCTATATTCCTTTCTGCTCAGATGGGGAGAGTTCAACCAGAAGCTGTTGGATGCATCAGCTACCACATCACTGAGGAATTTCAAAGTTTTATTTATTTATTTGTTTATTTATTTATTTGGTTTGTCAAGTGCTTACAAGATAAAAGGTATAAGTAAAAACATAGTTATGAATACATGGATACATATAAGAAAAATAAATTAAAAAAGAAACAATAGGACAGGAACAGTAGGCACATTGGTGCGCTTATGCACGCCCCTTACAGAACTCTTAGGAAAGGGGTGAGGTCAATAGTAGACAGTCTAAGGTTAAAATTTTGGGGGCTTGGGGAAGAAACCACAGAGTCAGGTAGAGTATTCCACACATGACCATTCTGTTGCTGAAGTGTATTTACTGCAACCAAGTTAGGTGCGATTAACCTTGTGTTTGTATCTATTGTTTGCTCTTGTGTGGTTAAAGTTGAAGCTGAAGTATTCATTGACAGGTAGGACATTGCAATGTATGATTTTATATACCATGCTTAGATCGGACCAAAAGCGGTGTAGTTCTAGATTTTCTAGGTCTAGAATTTCAAGTCTGGTGGCATAAGGTATTCTACAATGAGTAGAGTAGCAAAGAACTCTTCTTGTGAAATATTTCTGGACATTCTCAACTGTGTTAATGTCAGATACGTAATGTGGGTTCCAGACTGATGAGCTGTGTTCGAGTATTGGTCTAGCAAATGTTTTGTATGCTCCAGTTAGTAGTGTAANATATTAATCAATCTTCAATTTCACCTCCTTGCAGTGTGCTGTTAAACTGCTTAAAAATTAGTGGGTGGGGACCAGTTAAGTATTTCAACTAAAAACCATGAAGTTCATCTTCACCTTGTGCTAACCAGTCTTGATTTTTCTTGCCCTTTTCTCCACTATTTCTGGTATTATTTTATGTTCTTTTGGCCTCTTTTTTATTCTTATCCAACTCCTTTATCCCAGCTGAATTCTAATTGAATTTCTGTGGATTGTCCCACAGCTGTGGCCAGAACTGCACAATTTCTTCTTTGCGAGATGTTGACTGGTTCATTGCAATCTCTCAATTGATGGACTGATAGAAACTTTTCTGATTCAATTGAAACCAGAAAGTCTGCCTGTAGTGTGCAGTTTGAGCTTTGTATCTGCTGATTTTCTTGGCTGTGGCTGTTGCTAGCTGCTTTATTTCCAGTGCTTCCTTGATCTTCCTTTTTTTGTAGCTGATTTTCTTACAAGGTATTCTTTGGTCTTTAAAATCAGAATAGAGTTGGAAGGGACCTTGGAGGTCTTCTAGTCCAGGGGTCACCAACCTTTTGGACTGCCAATCTTTTGGACCACCCAACTCATAATTTTAAATCCTGCGGTCCACTAATATGAATCTTGACTGACAGTGATTTGCTGACATTGGTGGGAAAGTCGGTCCCATATTCCAGAGCTGCGGTAGTCACAGGATTGGCCCTTTGGTCATTCCGAGCAGCTGCTCCTCCACCCCAGGTGCACCAGCCTGCATGGACTGCCGCAGCAGCTGCTCCGGAATGACCAAAGGGCCAATCCTGTGACTCCTTGCAGCTCTGGAATATGGGGACTGACTTTCCCACCAATGTCAGGCAAATCACCCCAGGGAGGATTTCCCTCCACTGGCCATCATCTTACCTCTATCAGTAGTTCCAGCTCGATATGGCTCTACTTCAAGGTTCAGGTTTTGCGCTTGGTCCGGAAGAGTGGGGGCCAGTGAGTGGGTGGACCTATATAGGCAGCGCAGCCTTGTGTTCCCTGTGCGCCTGGATTAATTGCTTTGGCGAGGGTGACATTTCTCTGCGGACCACCAAATTTTATTTCTCATGGACCACCAGTGACCGGCCATGGCCCGCTGCATTAGTGACCCATTGTTCAACTCCCTGCTCAAGCACAAGTTTTCCCTATGTCATTTCAGATAAGTGACTGTCCACTCTTTCTAAAAAAACCTCCAGTGATAGAGCACCCAGAACTCTTTGAAAGGCAAGCTCTTTCACTGCGTTAATTGTCGCTCTGTTTTGTTTAAATTTCTCTTTAATCCCAGATTTGCTTGATATTAGCTTTTCCAACCATTGCTTCTTGGTCCTGCCTTTTGTGCTATATGCGAAAAAATAAATTGGCCCCCTCTTTTTTGTAGACAGGTCTCTCAAATACTGGAATGATTTGCTATCATGTCCACACCCTAATTCTTCTTTTCTCAAGACCAGCCAAACCCAAATCCTACAACTGTTCTTCATAGTTTTAGTCTTTCCAGGCCTTTACAACAGGTCTTTTTTTTTTTTAAAATTTTTATTGGTTTTTTAAAAATTTAAAACATAAAACAAAACAAAACAAAAAACATCAGGCTCCTCTTCCATATATGGTACATACAGTGTGTCGGTTGGTTTACAAATTTTTTTGGTGCTTTCCATTGGTAATCTTCAGATTACAATTATATTATATATGATCTTCGTATTTTCAATCCAATTCAATGCATTAATATCATTATTAATCAGTCATTTGGGACTATATTATTATTCATATGCTTTTAAGAAAATAATTCATATTTACTCAATTTATTTTTGTGACAATCATATTATCATCCAAAATCCTATCCTAAAAATCCATTTTGTAGATATAAATAGAAAAAAAAATTACATCTTTATATATTTTAGTTATTTTCTAAAAGTCTACATATTTCGTCTACTTTACATTTTATTATCTAACCATTGATAGGAATAGAATCCCAAATTTTATAAAATTGCTTTATCTTCTTGCTCTCTAATTTCAAATGTCACATCTACTCATTTCAGCACATTCCAATATTTTTCTTAATAATTTCCTCCTGTGATGGTTTATTTCTCATTTTTCCAGTTTTTAAGCAAAATACAAATCTAGCTGCTGTTAATACATTTACAATCATGTATTTCAAGTCTTTTACTATATATTTCAGAAAAATTCCAATAAAAATATCCTGGTTTCAAAATCTACCATGTTTTTTTGTCATTTTTTTTCCAATACCACGGTGGATTTAGTCCAGTATTTTTTAGCATCCGCACAAGTCCACCACATTATGGTATATGAGCCAGGGTGTCTAACTGACATTTCCAACCATTTTTTCAGATTTATTCTTGAACATTTTGCTATTCTTCGTCGGGGGAAAATGCACCTGTGAAAACATTCTTATACAAATTTTCTTATATGCTGTTTTTGCCACTTTCTCATAGGTCAATCCCATATCCAAAATTTTGTCCCCAAGCAATCAATAGTTTCTTTAACTATGTTCTTCTTCTAGTTTAAAGTTTCTACATAAATATCCATACAATTTTTTAATCACCTTTTTCATTCAGTTACCTGTTTTCAAAATCTTGTCTAAATCAGTCAGTTTATCATAACAAACCTTCTGTTTGGAATCGTTTATCTGCCTTGAATGGCATTTCAGGTATGAAAACCAATTTCATCTTTATATCTTGTTGTTCCTCTAGTTATTGTAATAGATTTAGAGTTCACCCTTTTTCATTCAATATTTCACCCCATATCTAACGGTTTGTTCCTTTTTATATAATTATTAGGATTAGGAAAATGCCTTCAATAGTCGATACCAGGACTGGAATTTTCAGATAACATTGTCTTTTAATCTTCTCCAGTTTTAACCACAGAGTCTCCGAATATAATGTCTTTCAAAATTATCCCTGACTTGTTTTAGTTCCTTTGTACACATTAAAAAAGCATGCCACCCCAATAACAAATCATGTCCTTCGAATGGAAAACAATCTAGTATTTCTTAATGTTATCCGGACTCCTTAAACCCATACATCAAATTTGTTAAGGCTTGGTAAACAAACTCCAATTAGGCAAAAACCAAATCTACCTCTTATTCTAGCATCTTTGCAAAAGTTTTTAATTTTTATTTACTCGCTTTTCTTACCTTACCTTGTTGAAAATATATATTTCATCACAATTTTATTTCAAATCTTCAAATTAACTTTCCAAGCCTAATTGAATTGCTGAAACAAATATAAAAAATTCTGGGTAATATATTAATCTTGATGTTTGATATTCTCCCTATTAATGACAGTTGTTAAATTTTCCCATTTCACCAAGTCTATTCGCTTATCAGCTGCTTAATTTGTATAATTTATTCTCTTTTAATTGTACTGCATCTTGCTGTCAATATATCCCCCCAAGTACTTGATCTTGTTCGTGACCTGAATTTCAATAAGTCTGCCAGTCTCTTTCTTTTGTCTAGATAGCATATTCTTGTACAAGATCTTTGTCTTAATCTTTATTTATTTTCAAACCAGCACCTTACCATATGTCTCTAATCCTTTCTATCCAAATTTTGAGTGCTCGTTTCTAGTGGATCTTTCTAAAGATAAAAACCAAAGTCATCGCAAATGCTTGCAACTTAAATTCTTCCTTTAATTTTCATTCCCTTTTATGTTTCTTTTCTTCTCTTATATTCTATTAGCACTTCCAAAAGTTAACACAAACAACAAACGGTGACAGTGTTGCTTGTTCCTTTTCTTATGTCAGTTAGCAGTCTGTCAGGTGTCCCTCTATTCATTACCTTTGCTGTTTGCTCTTGCGTATTATTAGCTTCTATTGCTTGAGTAATTTTTTTTAGTAAGCCCATCTTTTCCAACAGTTATAATATGAATTGCCAATTCACATTATCAAATGCTCTGTTTGCATACTAGAAATATTCAAAGCCATTTGTTTTCGAGGATGTTGTCTCATAGTATTGCCAAAGTGTCCATGGATTACTCTCATTATTGTCTTTAATTTGTCTCTTTGGCAGCAAATCCCATTTTGATCGGAACAAATAAAATTATTAAGGATTTTTTTTAGTCTTTCTGCCAATATTGAAGCAAAAATTTTTATTTAGTTCTTGCGTTTAGTAGGGAAATAGGTCTATAGTTCTTTATTGCTTAATGGCGTCAGTCTCCTCTTTTGAAACAAGTGTGATATAAGGCTTCTGACCATGATTTAGGTATCCTTTTGTTAACATAACTCGATTCATAAACTTCAGCCACCTGGGCCTGGTGCCTTTCCATTATTTTTGCCTTCTTAAGTACTTCAGTTAATTCCATCATCATTATATTTGCTTTCTAATATTGTTTTCAATCTCTTTGGTATCAGGTGTAAAAATTAGCATTCTGTAAATACTTTGTTAAATGTTATTCCTCATCAATATTCTCTTATGTATACTTGTTTCCCATAATAGTCTCAAATTATTTCCTTTCTTCTCTTTACTACCATAGCAAACTTGACCTTGGTCATCTATTAATTGCCAATATTTTTCCTTGAGTTCTTTCTCCGTTTTCTCAGTTTATATGCCCTAACCATCTACCTGGTTTATTTAGCATCTTTCAAAGTAGTTCTGTTTAGCACCTCTAATTTTCTGTGCTAGTTCTTTCTTTTTCTATTTAAGCCTATTTTATGTTTATTATTTAATTTTAGCCTTAATGTCCTTTTTCATTTCGCATTTTCTGTGCCTTTTTTCAAGTCCTTTTACTCATCCTCTAATGCCTCTTTTCATAGTCTTATTTCTTTTCCTTGTATTAGTTATTACCAAGGCCTCTGAGTCATATGCCTTCATTGTATCCCATTACATGAACTGATGTATCTTCTTTTTTGTCTTTCTCTGAAAAAAAAAGGCAGTTCTTTCTCCAGTCCAGCTGTGTGAAATGCTTTTTCCTTTAAAATAGTATTATTTAAACGTTCCATCTAGATCTTCTTCTTTGTTCTTTTCATTTAATTGTCAGTGGATTATAATCTGCCCAAAGTACTTGATTCATATTTATTTCTTGAATATTAGTTAACAATTCTGTTGGACATTCCATATCTGATTATATTCTGGACCATGATAAATGGTCTATTGAATAAAAGGTGTATTTTGTTTAGGTTTGGCATTTTCTTTCTCTCCATGTATCTTTTTAAATTATTTCATCTACCATTTTGAAGAAAGATTTAAGGAGAGTTTTTCTGTTTGCTTTTATTGTTTTCTGTTGCTGTATTATAGTCAATTGGTGTCAACAATTCCACTAAAATCACTCCCATCACTAAAGTATATTAGCATAGTCCAGTTCAATTATTCTTCACCTATGCTAATTTTTTATTAAAAATTTCTTCTTTGTTTGTCATTCGGAGGAAGATTGCAATCAGGAGTGTTTTCATATTTGTCTGTCCATTATTTCTACCATTGGTGTCTTCTGTCATCATCAGTATAAATCACTTTACGCTGGAATGGTCTCTTTTAATTATATTAAAACCACTCCTCTTTTCTTGCATTGTAGTAAGGAGAGTAAATATTTTCCTAGTTTTAGCTGTACCAACAATTGTTCATATTGCTTTTTCAATTATGTGACTTCTTGGTAGACAAATTCATATCAAATTTTTAATTTCCTCTATATTATTGGAAAGTTTCTCCTTCTTTTAATGGCTGAATTAAGTCCATTTAATTAATTGTAGTCATTTTTCTCTTCCTATGATTATATTTAATATAATTAGGTTTGACAGCTCTCGTTAGATCTTTGGGTTCACGTTGGTCTTTGACTTCCTCCTCTTCCACCTACTGCCACCTTCTTCTTTTTTCAGTCATCATTTGGCAGTCCTCTTGGAACTTTAGTTAGTGAAATTTTTCTTTTCTGCCTCTTACCTCTTTCCCTTTAAAATCAGCATCTATAATTCCACCTCTTTCTCTAAGCTAGCAATTTGGAGTCAAAAATCGGTCTTCTTCTGTTCATCTCTCTCACTCTTCTGATCTCGGCTCTGCGATCGTCTGCGCGAGAGCCACAGGAGTCATATTCTTTATATTTCAATGTTTCCCTTTTGCGTTGCATATACAGGTGCAATATTATACAATATAGATATATATATCCATATTCTTTGAAATCATATATAGAATAGAATTCTCCTTGGTAGGTCTATTCTCCCTCAATGCGTATCTTGTGAAAACTCCACACGTAGCGTCACTCTCATCCATTCCATTATTCTTCTCTTTAGATATTTCCAAAGCTTCAGCCAATATTTTCTATCATTATCTCAGCTTAGATTTTGTCCTTTTTCTTCTCTGATGTTTTTGAAAATCTAGATAGTAGAATTTTCTGATCCCATCATCTCCCATCGCAACATACCACTTTTATCTTGTTCAACACGCGTTAAGCTGTTATTCAGATGTCTCCAATCTTCTTATCTCTTTGTTGATCTTCTTTCTTCAATTTTCAGTAGTCTCTCATCATACTTTCATCATCATTGTTGTTTGGTTCTTCACTTTTTCATCGGTTTTCGCCTCCCTCTCTCTCTCCAGTGGTGCGTGGGGGCTGGCTGGAACATCTCTCCAACATGTTCTACCTCTCTCTCTCTCCAAACTTATTTACATATCCAAGCCTCCTTGTTTGATCTAGAGATATATAAAATTGGGCGTCTCAAATATAACTGCTTAAGTAATATGTCCTCTTAGTTCCTTTGATATAATATATATGACTGCGTATACGTCCTACCTATATCCCTTTTT